>ML787168.1:259179-307278 GCA_009831015.1 Picea engelmannii
CTTATATTTATGTAAGAACTCCCAGCTCAAACAAAAGGTACTATTGGAATTGCACACCTCTCCAGTAAGAGGGCACTCAGGATTTTTGAAAACCTACCATAGAGTCAAGAAGGATTTTTTTTGGGATGGCCTTAAAACTGATGTTCAAAGGTTTGTGGCAATTTGTTTGGTTTTCCAACAAAATAAGGTGGAAACAATTAAGACCCTAGGTCTTTTACAACCATTAGCCATCCCAATTCATCATTGGGAGGAGGTTTCCATGGATTTCATCACAAGGTTACCGAAGTCTGAAGGAAAGAGTGTCATCATCGTGATTATTGATAGACTGACCAAGTACGCACACTTTTGTGCATTCTCTAATCCCTTCAAAGCTAGTACATTTTCCACCACATTCATGGAGACAGTTCAAAAGATACATGGCACCCTAAAGATTATTGTAAGTGACAGAGATCCCATATTCACTGGACATTTTTGGACATAATTATTTTCTTTTTTGGGTACTCAATTGGCTCATAGCTCATCCTATCATCCTCAATTTGATGGACAAACCAAGATAGTTAACAAATGTCTAGAAGGCTATCTTCGTTGTTTTGTCTCTGATAAACAAACACAATGGTTCAAATGGTTACCCTTGGTAGAATGGTGGTATAACACTTCCTTTCATACTGCAACAAAAATGACACCATTTATGGCACTTTATGGATACCACCCTCATTCCATCACTTCTTCTCTAAAATAAAAATCTAAAATTCAAGCAGTGGAAGATCACATCAAGAATCAACAACAAGTTCTCCAAATCTTAAAGGACAACCTAACCATGGCACATAATCACATGAAAAAACAAGTAGATCAACATCGTAGTGAAAGAATTTTTGAAGTAGGGGATTGGGTGTTTTTAAGACTACAACCATACAAACAGATGTCCCTCAATAAAGCCAAGAAGGATAATAAATTATCACCAAAGTACTATGGCCCTTATAAGGTGTTGCAAAATATTGGTACTATGGCATACAAATTTGAGTTTCTTGCATATTCACAAGTACACCCAGTTTTCCATGTTTCATTCTTAAAGAAGGTTATAGGAGACAAGATCCCATTTCAAACTATATTTCCAGAACTTGACGAGGAAGGAAAAATCATAGTTGAGCCTGAAGCCATCACTGACATAAGAATTTTCCACCTGAGGAATAGATCCATTTCAGAGTCTCTCATTAAATGGAGGAAACTACCGGCTGAATATTCCACTTGGGAAGATGAGTCTTTTATATAGAAGCATCCAGAGTTAGTCAAGCGTTGCAGACATCACTTGTCTCAAGGGGAGGGGCATGTTAATATTGGCTCATTACCCCTTAATTGGGTCATATTACATTAGTAATGTTATTTTATTTATGTTGACTTTATTCCATTAGTTGTAATTATACCTCCTAGTCTCCTATATATACCAAGGATACATTTTCATTTGGAATCATCTTGTACTTTAACATTTAAGTGGGGTAAAATGAGGTTTCCCCCTCGAAGAGGCTTATTATCTGAAATTATCTCGTTTTCAAGATGTTGAGTACTTTTTCTGAGGTTTTTATATGCTATATTGATATTTGGTTCTTAACAAAATCCCATTACATAATCAAAGAACTAGAGCTTCATCAAAGCTTTACAATACGGGAGCGTAGCTCAACTGTCGACCATAACAAAATAACAAAATGACTCCTATATACTCAGAACAATTCACCACTTCTAGGAGAGGTGTGCATGAGTCATTACATTCAAATCTTTATGTATTCATTCTCTTTGGCAGACTGAGCATGTCGTCTTCTGTCAGATGCGATCTTCTATCGGACGCAATCGTGTTTTAGTAGGAAATTGCAGAAGAACCGACTTGCTGATGGTCTAGCCTATGTTTCCATTTAATTGGGTAGACAAGGTTTCACCAACCTTCCTCACTTGCATTAATTGTCTTCATCAGGATCAAGACGGGCCAAGTCAACTCTACACCTAGAGAACATGATGGTCGCACTCTGAACTTCAGCATCTGGAGCTTTGTTGGACACTTGTAGGGAGAACTTGGAAGGAAGACGTGGATGTTGATGATAGGGAGTTGACGAGATGACTGGAAAAAATTGGCACAGAGAAGTGAGTGATCGTCAGCCATGTGGAATGATGCAGAGGGAGAAGAGGTGACTGGGAGTGTGTGGGTGCCAATACACGAGAGATGAGAGGTAAATGCGGGGAGGATGTGGTGAGGTGAAAGGACATGACAGCCTCAGTGGAGGAGACATGGAGTGGAAGTGGGAGACACATGTCAGGAGATGAGAGGGAGCGACAAGACATGGGATGGGAATAGGCATGCGAAAGCATAAGTGGAAGACAAGTGTTCGCAGGAGTGGAGGACAGTAAGGACGAGTGATAAGTGGTCTACTCGGAGCGGGGGGAGCGGTACGTAGTTTAGTGCAGGGTGGGGGGGGGGTATGTTTTAACGATAATGCGCCATGATAGTGGAGGGGGTCCGCTTAGAAACCACCAACTCGGACCCCCTTCTTTGATTTTTTTACCAGAATGCCACTTCCTAAGGAAAACACCCCAGGATCAATAATATGTGCTAACATTAAGCTCCATGGGGGATGGAATGCTCCCTATGAGATACCAAGAACTTGCAGCTTCAGTTTCCTTACTATTGGGTTTTGGAGTCACTTATCAAAAACATAAGAAAAAGGAAAAATGATATTTACAATGACATGGGAATCTGTTCTTGGCTAAAACAAAGAAATTCTTCAGAAAATGCCCGTTTAAGGGCCTCCAAAAACTTCATTACCCTAAAACTTTTTCAACCTATAAGTATTACTTGGAAACTTCCCAGAGATCTTGAAGGGGTCGATCCACAAGGCTTGAAACTTTCCATGTTTTCCTTTGTCCTTCTTGGGTTCATCCCATTTTAGCACTAGATCTCCCAGCTGGAAATCCTCCTTTCTTACCTTTCTGTCAAAATCCTGCTTGATCTTCTGTTGATGGTCATTTTCTCTGTCCGGTACTTTCTCTCTGGTCTCCTGCACTTCTACCAATTGTTTTATTCTTTTGATCATATCATCAGGATCTCCTTGGTAGTCCTGGAAGAATTTTTCAATGGGTAAGGCCAGCTGAGAAGGAAAGAAGGCCTCAACTCCATATACAATATGAAAAGGAGAGACACCAAGAGATCGCTTTGTTGTCACTCTGTCAGCCCACAGAGAAAACTTGATCTTTGAATCCCATGCTTTCTTATTATGCTCTAACAATATTTTGATGATATTTATAAGGATTTTGTTAGAGGACTCTTCCAATCCATTCCCTTAGGGGTAGTAAGGATTTGAGTGAATCAATGAAATTCCAAACTACTCACAGAATTAAATTAATGGTTCGGCCTTGAAGGATGCAGTATTATCAGTGACAATTCTTTTTGGACAACCAAACCTTGCCATAATATCTTCAAGAAAACCAATGATCACTTTGTGGGAATCACTCCTTCTGGTAATGGCTTCTATCCACTTGTTAAAGTAATATGTGGTAGTCAAAATCCACTTGTGATGACCACTTGAAGTAGGATGAATTTCCCCAATAAAATCTAAGCCCCACTGTTGAAAGGGTCCTGAAGCTACCACGGGCTTTAAAGGCAGGGACTTGAGCTGTTGTTTTCCTGAGAATTTCTGACACTTGACACAAGTCTTGATTTTAGAACAAACATTAGTGAATAGGCTAGGCCAGAAATAGCCAGATCTTAGAATCTTGTAGGCTATGGTTCTCTAGAAGTGATGTCCCCCACACAAATTGTCATGAAAATCAAACATGATCTTTTGGGCTTCCTATGGGTCTAAATATCTCAACAATACTCCTAGAGGATATTTCCAATATTAAACTTGATAAATGAGGAAATACTTAATTGATTTGAGCTTTAAATATCTTACCTTGATTTTTTCCATGCCATCAAGAGGATACGACTTCTATAGAAAGAAAAGGATGTCCTTATACCAAGTACATTCTGCTAATGGAGGGATGAATTGAGAACTTGTATCAGATAACTCTACCTATTGATTTTCTAAGAAAGTGTTGATGAAATTAACTCCCAAGGATTTGCAATTAGATTCAGCCAGCATCCTGGCTAAACCTTGACCCTTAAACAATTTGGTGGGCCTTATTTCCAAGTCAAATTTAAGGATTTTAGCAATTCACTTTCTCCTTCTCTCGTATATGTTAGAATGAATGAGAATCTCTTTCACAAAATATGAAGGGACATATGCAATGACCTTTGAATGAAAAACATAGACCCTGAAGGATTTGAGGGATTTAACCAGAGCATAGGCCTATTTTTCCATGATGTCATATTTCAACTCTGCATCTCTCAATGCTCTACTGAAAAAGACAATGGGATGTTCAAACCCTTCATCATTCTTTTGCAACAAAATGACTACCACTATGTCAAATGAAGCAAAGGATAAAATCATAAAATATTTGAAGTAATTAGGACTGATGAGCACAGGTGCTTCGGTCACGACCATCTTTATTTGATCGAAGGAACTACAAGATTCAACAATCCATTTGATTTTGTTTCCTTTACTCAACATGATTGTAATGTCCTTCACCAGTTCAACAAAATTAGAAACAAACCTTCTTAGAAAATTAATCTTCCCTAAGAAATATTGAACTTCTTTATTGGATCTAGGGAGTGCTAAGGTTTGGATGGGTTCCACCCTGCTGGGATCAATATTTACTTCCTCAGTTGATACTATGTGCCCCAGTAATTTTCCCTCCTTCATAGAAAACAATGACTTCTTGGGATTCAGGGAGAGACCAAATTTTCTTCATTTTTGGAAGACCTTTCTTAGATGATGACAATGTTATTTATCAGTCCTAGAGAAAACGGTAATGTCATCCAGATAAATTACTACAAATTTATCCTTTTCCTCAATAAAGGCGATGTCCATAGCTCATTGGAAAGTTTCTCCTGCGTTCATCAATCCAAAGGGAATCTTGGAATACATGAATGTACCCCATGGAGTGGTGAATGATGTCTTCTCTCTATCCTCAGGTAAGACAAAAACCTGATTGTATCCAGAAAATTCATCAATCATGGACATCCTAGATGCGCCTGTCACCCTATGCAATATGTGCTCCATTTTTGGCAATGGGTAATTATCTTTCTTGGAGCTTCTATTTAGGTTCCTGAAATTGACACAAATTCTGATTTCTACATTCTTATTTCTCACTGGGACCAAGTTGGCTACCCATTCAGAATACCTCAAAGGAATGATAATCTAGGCATCTAAAATCTTTTTAACCTCTTTCTCCATGATAGGCAGCAACATAGGGTTTATCTGTCTAAGTTTCTGCCTAAATGGCTTGGCCTCTTCCTTTAGTGGGATATTATGCTCAATGATTCTTGTATCATACGTTCTGAGATCTTCATATGTCCAGGAAAATACATCAGCAAATTCTTTCATTAGTTCATCATATTCCTCCCTTTCTTCCCTTGACAGACTACTCGACAATTTGACAAATTTTGGATCTTTCTCTGTACCAATTTTGCATTCTGTTACATTGGCATCATTAGCCGATCCTTTAAATTTCAATGCCACATCATTTTTGTCAAATAGTCTTTACAAAGGAACCAGTCCCTTTGGAATTTGATTGCTAGGAAACTAAAGAATATGGTGATTAGTGATTTTGTTCAGGAAAACATCAACATGATCATTACTTTTAGAATCCTGATCTTGATCGATATGTAGTGAAGAAAACTCATCAACAGTCTCAAGGAATCTTTTGATCTCAAGATCATCCTCAAATAATTTCCAATGATTGACATTGTCAGGTATAGAGGGTCTGTATTTTACTTCTACATCGTACCTGAGCTTTGGTGGCAAAGGGACTCTGAAATTGCTTGATGAAACAACCAAAGAATCAACCATGATGTTTTCTTCTCTTGGAATAAATGAAATGTTGAAAGCTAGGAAAAAACTGTCAATAAGGTCCTACACTTCATTTGTATAACTTCTTAGCCTAGGGTTCTTAGCTTGGTAAATATTTCTAACTTGATGGAAAATTAACTCAACATCCCCAAATACTGATATCTCTTCAATTCCCATGTCTTTTGAAGACCTCAAACCTAAGACAATAGATTCATACTCTGCCACATTATTGGTTGCTTTGAATTCTAACTTTTAGGACAGAACTATAGTCTCTTGAGCAGGTGAAACAAAAACCACTCCAGCACCAACACCTTCCTTAGAAGAGGCTCCATCAAAGAACATTTTCCACACAGAGGTGATGGGAGGGGAATTTTCACTAAAAAAAATGGGTTGTATTATGATTTGGATAGGAGGCTCAGGGGCATCAATGAGCTGCAACAAACTGGATCCCAGAACAGTTTCAAGTGCAAAAATAGGATGGTTTGTGGGGTTTTCTTCATCACTAATAATATAGGCCAACTCTGCTTCCTTGTAAAGCCTTCTATGCTCCCCCCCAAACAAAGGAATAGTAGTGTATGTGAGTTCAATTTGCAAGGTTCCGCCTACTCTTTTTTACCAAGGTCTAGATAGAACCATCCTGAACTTAGGGGGAATGTCAGCTACCACGATGTCCATGATCACGCTTTTCATTGGTAGTTGGAACACAGATATGACCAATTCTTTGATAACCCCAAGGAACTTCACCTTACTGGAGTCAAATGAATACAAATCATGATAAGATTTTGTAATCTCCAGACCGAGCTCTTCCATGACAATCTTAGGCATAAGATTGTGAGATGCCCTTGAATCCCTCAAACAGTTGTGAAACACCTTGTCATGTATGTTCAGTGAAGTATAGAAGGGAGGGGATGAATCATCTTTGTATTATAGTAAAGGACCTAAGATAATTGTTGGATTTTCATCTTGCAAATTGAATGAGTCTGTGGAATGAGACGTGGGTTCACACTGCAATAGTTTAGATAGGATCCTTTTGAAATCTCCATGCTTAACCAGTTCAGAAAGGGGTACAGGGATACTATTTTTTTGAATTTCATGGTCAAAATTAAAAGACTAAGGGGGTTTTTGAATTTCTTTCACTTCTGGAATAGGAACTTTGACCACTGGAGAAGGGGATTGCACTTTCTTACCTCTGTTGTTGTCTACTACATCTTTAGCGGGATTCTCTTCTCTTGTAGGTTGCTCAACAACATCAGGCTTTCCTTCTTTCTTCTTGGACCTGAGTTTATATCTATTTGGGTTGTTGGCCTTGTCTCCCTTGCTCAAATCATTACATTGGTTGTCCATGAGAGACTCCTCATATGAATATTGAGTCAAATGAGGAAAAGAGGAGGTGTCTCCAAGACAGTGGATTTCTGGTTCAAGGTCTTCTTCCTCCCCTTCATCATCAATAACGAGATTATTTTGGAGAGGGGTCTGGATGTTTTGTTCATCTCTATCCCTGTTTCTTTTCTCTCTTGGAAGAATCTGAGGAGAATTGTTAAGTGTCTTAAAGTTACCCCTCTTATCAGTATTTTGTGAATTTATATAGTTATGTCTTCCTTCAAGCTTTATCGTTTCCATCTCAGCAGACATAGATTTTACTTATTTGGTGAGTTCATCAACTTGAGGATGGACAACAGAGGAACCAGTGGTTGAAACTTCATACCTCCCTCTTCTTTTGTCTCTGTCATCCTTTCTCCTAAGATTATCAGCAACAATTATATTGGACTCTACTTCAAGGGTTGCATCTTGCATATGAGCCAAGGAAGTAGCTCTTCTTTCTCTTAATAGGAGACAAAAATCCAGATCAAAAGTGCTAGCATAAGTAATTTTTGTAGAGGTTTATGTAGTCTTGACTTTAGTGGGGATTTTATTGTACATTTTATTAAACCTCTTGGAGAAGTCAAAAACACATTCCCCTTCCTCCTTATTTAGAGATCCAAACTCTATAGTATAGTACATGATATACTTTTTGTCTCCCCAATCCTTTAAGAAGGATTCATTTAGGGCTTCAATCCCACCAATAGATCTAGGAGGAAAGGCCCTAAACCACTTCCTAGATTCACCATCAAGGCTATAAACAAAAATCCTCATCCATACATCTTCATTCTCTATGGAATGATGATCTATAAAAATATAAAAGGATTCAAGGTGTGCTTCTGCAGTTATGTCTCCCTCACCCGTGAACTTAGGTAACTTCTTAAGGTAGCCATCCCTTGGGAGGGAATTCAGAGGCTGAGGCAAAACAAGAGGGGAGTACCTAGTAGCTTTTATAACTTCCATCCTAGTTCTAGGAGGATTTTATCTCGCCATTGGAGTGTGAATAGGAGGATAAACAGGAGGATATGGAGTTTGGACAAGCGAGACTGGGGTTGTGCTTATGGGAGAAAAAGGAAAATGTTGAGCGTTAGGATATAAAGATGACAGAATAGAGGTAACAGAGGTTTCCCCTTCTGTAACTGCAACAAATCTAATAGGACGAGGAGTAGGAAAGTATTATAAGGTCAAATCGCTTTCCTTCCACTTCAAAACATTAGGGGAGAAAGGGTTGTCAAATATATCTCCTTCCAAACCAAGAATATTAGGGGAGAAATTGGTAGGAAAACTCCCAAAAGTTAAATTTGTTGAAACTCCAGCAGTTTGTATAATAGGAGAATAAAAAACAGTTACTAGAGTTTATAAAGAGGGATTATGCAAATTATCAGAAAAACTTGGTACAACAGTGCAGGTACCTTTTTGAGTGGTCTTTCCCTTTCTGATAATTTCCTTTGGGTCAAGTTCAAAAGTTTCTAGAGGCGACAGTGAAGTTGACCTCATGTGTCTGCCTTTAGGAGCCAGAACTGAAACAATGGAGTCACCAGGTGAAAGTTGCAATCTTCAATGGTACTGATATCTGAAGCACCTTCAAAATCAAAGCTTCTTTTTCGTTCTATCCCAGGAAAAAGTCTTCAATTTGTTCCTTGACAGCAGTGCCAGAAATGTTATCACTAGAAGTCACCTCTTGATTGCAGGGGAGTTAAGCCCATTACCCATAATTTTGTATGTCACAATGAATAATATTTAGGGGGCTCAAATGGGCGTAGCCTCAAGATTTTATCGCTTTAACTTAGAAAACTGGACTGGTATGCATAGGCAGATGAGGTCTTGATTCAACTTCAGTCAGTAAGGTGCAGTATAGGTGAGTAGGAGGAAGAATGGTATGGAGAATGTAAAGGTCTGCTATGGACATCCGATCTTCCAACAACTCAAGGAGGAAAAACTCAAAAAACAATATCCTCTTCGATTCATATTTTTAGGAAACTGAATGAAGTTATAACCGGATTGAAATAAAACATACATCACAATACAGTTAAAACAAATCGACTGGATCATCCATGCCCGAGCTATTTAGTATTAGAGGAAAAAGAGACGAAAAAGAAGGATGACTTAGATTGAATAAGAAATCTCAAATCCCATTACCTAATCAAAGAACCAGAGCTTCATCAAAGCTTTACAATACGAGAGCATAACTCAACTATCAACCATAAAAAAGTATCAAAATGACTCCTATATACTCAGAACAATTCGCCACTACCAATAGAGGCATGCCTGAGTCATTACATTCAAATATTTATGTTTGCATGCTCTCTGGAAGACTGAGCATGTAGTCTTCTTTCATATGCGAGCTTTTGTCGAACGCAATCGTGTTTCAGTAGGAACCTGCAGAAGAACCGACTTGTTGATAGTTCGGCCTAGCTTTCCATTTAAGTGGTGAGATGAGGTTTCACCAACCTTCCTCACTTGCATTAATTGTTTTCATTGGGATCAGGATAGGAAAAGTCAACTCTACACCTGGAGAACACGATGGTCGTACTCTAAACTTCACCATCTGGAGCTTTGCTAGACGCTTTCAGGGAGAACTTGGCAAGAAGATATGGACGCTGCCGATCAGGAGCTGACGAGATGACTAGTGCAAATCGACACAGAGAAGTGAGTGATCGACAACCATGTGGAATGATGCAGAGGGCAGAGAGGTGTCTAGGTGTGCGTGGGTGCCAATACGTGAGAGCTTAAGGGTAAAGGCGGGGAGGATGTGGCGAAGAGAAAGGAAATGACAACCTTGGTGGAGGAGACACAGAGTGGAAGTGGGAGACACATGTTGGAAGACAAGAGGGACCGACAAGACAGGGGACGAGAATAGGCATGCAAAATCATAAGTGGAAGACAAGTGTTAGTGGGAGCGGAGGATGGTAAGGAAGAGTGGTAAGTGGTCTATTCAGAAGGGGGGGGGGGAGCGGTAAGCAATTTAGTGTGGGGGGGGTCTGAGTTAATGATAATGCACCATGATAGTGGTGGGGGCGTGCTCAGAAACCACCAACTCGGACCCCCATCTTTCATTTTTTTACCAGAATGCCACTTCCTAGGGAAAACACCCCACGATCAATAATATGTGCTAACAGGTCGTATTGTTCCTTGAATTTGTTGTTAATATAATAAAGAACCCTCTTTCCAATCCATTTTTTTTGTTTTGATTTACTATTATTATATTTGAGCATTTGATTATCTAGAATACTAATGTGTTTAATTTCAATTAGTACATTTAAAATTCATTTATTTGTAACTACCTAATGTGCATATTTATTCCTCCTTGTATGTAGGTTGTGTTATAGTGTAATTTGCCACCTCATAGGCATTGATGCCTCTTTTTCCATACCCTTTACCTACTTTTAGATTCACTGGCCCTTTTCTTTCTCTGAAATGTTCAAAGCAACTGCATTTTTTGACATATACGAACCCTATTAATTATATAGAGCATGTACATACATGGGTTACTCCATTTCAGGGCCCATACACCTATATTTGGCTCAAATGTTAATTTTTTTACATATTTTTGGGTAGGGTTCATGGGTTCCCTCGGTTCCTAACCCTCTATTGTCCATTTACAACTATTCACAACTACTCCAACCACTTGGAGAGACTATACAAATAACCTAGCGCTACAAAAGAGGAAATCATACCTTGAAGCATTATTATTATTGTCAATTCCAGTCTGTGTCTACAAGCCCCTATCTCGAGTTAGTAAAAATTCCCTTCAAGTTTGGAAACCCTTGTTTCCAAAGGTATTCAATCCTTTTTATCTTGTCAGTGAGACAACAAATTCACCAACTTAACGATAACTCTTTAGAGTTCTCGTTTTTCCAAAGTGGCTATTTTTACCACTAAATAAAAATCGAGTGCTACCTATAGCACCTTTTTTTTATGATAGTTAAAATTTAGACTCAACGATTGATAATTGATGTCATTGTGATGTCATTATGGACAAAGACTTTAAAATTTACCCTCAAATAAAAAAACAATGTTACGAGTAGCACTCATTTTTTTTTTTAAGTTAAAATTATAACTTTTTTGAAATCATGTCCTTGAAAATGGGTACCATCGTCGATAAACAACCCAAAATCGACTCCTAAATCATTGCTTAATATTTTTTTTAATTTTCATTAATAAATATAAATATGAAAAAAAAACTTCGCAAATTAATTAAAAAAAAAAAACACCCATTTTACAAACAAAAACTCTAACTCGATTTTTTTTTTTGTGGGGAGCGGAATAAAAACTTAAAAAATATGTAAAATTAAAACTGAAATTAAAAAAATAAAATAAAATAAAAACTATATATAAAAAAAAGGAAAAGAAAAACATAAAAAATTTATATATATATATATATATATATATATATATATATATATATATATATATATACACACACATATATGGAGAAAAACAAATTTAGGAGAAAAATAAAAAATATGGAGAAAAAGCTAAAAAACAAATTTATGAGAAAAATACTTAAGAAACGTTAAGAGAACCTAAAAACAAATAAAATATATATAAAAAAATACATTAAAATACATAGAATCTAAAATTTAATATAAAATTTAAAAAAAATACTTAAATAAATTTAAAATTAAAAACACACAAACTTATAAAAAGACATATTAAAAAAATTAAAATATGAAATTTCAATAATTTAAAAAAATAAATAAAAAAATACATCAAAAAATTATGGGAGGGTAATGGGGGAAATGTCAGACATTTACATAGCCCCCTAATGGGCTAGGTCAGGGCCCCACATGACCACAGCCTGGACTGCGAGTGGGATGGGGCAATGCCTAACGTCGATTGTTTGTTAGTTGGAGGGTCGCAGGGGCAATGTCAAGCATTGCCTGAACCCCCTTGAGAGACATGTCGCGGTCACGTGGGGCCATGACTTAGCCCGCGATGGGATGGGGAGATGCCCGACATTTCCCCCATGACCCTCTGATGGTAAACAACTGACGGTTCGACTGTCTTCCGGCTAGAGGATCATGAGGGCGATGTCGAGCATCACCCCATCCCCCCCACATGATCACGACCTAACCCACGAGGGGGCTGGGGTGATTCCCAACATCGCCCCCACAAAACTCTAGTTGTCTAGCATCACCCCACGACCAATATTCTTAAATTATTTTTTTTTTAAGAAGAGGTTTCATTTTTTTTTTCTATTTTCATTTTTTTTTTTTTGTAAATAAAAAAGTTTTAATTCCTCAAAAAAATATTGTGATTATACATAAAAAAGTCATGTATGGTGGGCTTCCACCTATTCCGCCAAACAAGTGGAAACTGAAATAGATGGAACCCTTCTGTTCTAGATGATTAAAAGGAAAAATCCTCTACCTGTTCTACCAAACATTTGGAAACTAGAACAAGGGGCATAATAGTATTGTGACAGAACTATTTGAACATGCAAGAAGAAATCTGAATAGAACATGCAAGAAGAAACCTGAACATGAGTATGGAAAATTCATTATTTTTTGCGAAAGAAGTGTAGAGAACTGAAAGGATTAATCATCAAAAGAGCCAATAAAACTTGTACTTCCCTAAGTGTCACCTTGAGGAGCGAAGACATATGGTTGTGCATAGGTCGAGAAATGCTACTGACTTTGTGAGATCGAGAGTGCTTCAAACAAGATGTTGATTCTGCTGCTGAGTAAAGTATTCATGTGGAGTTGTTCTATCATGTCCCTTCACATCTCAAAGATGAGCTCCAGATGTTCTGGCACCAAGAAGCAAATAGATTGTGAATCTTGGACGAGCACTGAGGTGGGCAGTGGATGCTCTATTGGGCAGTCAACCAAAGGATTTTCTTCCTAGATTATACAAGTCACCCCTTCCATGGAACAAGTTGTAGAAGAGTTGGAGTGACTGGTGTTAGGGTGGTCTTGGGGGTCTGGGACTGTGTAGATAAGAGAATCAGGTGGAACCGTAATTGGTTCTTCTAGAATCTCTTCCTCTATATAAACCATTGGAGGCGAATTTTTCTGACTATCACAACAATTGAGTGACATCTAAGAATCCTTGGCAAGCCTACAAATGTGTCATTTCCTGGATGCATAGCTATACCAAGAAGGTCCCCTCTTAGACTTACCACACTCCCATGGCATGGCGGTGAGGGAAAACCATACTAGACTCATTTTGAGAAAACGCAGAGAGAGGAGAGTGAAAGGAGCTAAGCCCAAATGCAATATCTGAGAAGAGTGGGAGGATCCATAACATACCCAGAGGAAATGGAGGGGCGCCAAGGGAGCTAAAGTGACCTTGCACATGCCTCTCGTACCCCTTGTCCAACCTGCATAGAATCATGTTGAATGTTTTCCTTCATTCGAGATATGAAGGAAATGGTGGCCATAGAATTCACAAATACAATGGACTCCATGCTATCAACATGGCACCCCATCCAAGGGATTTTCATTTTTTTTTAGAACATGTTTTAGAATTTAATTTTTTTGTTTAAAATATTTTTAATTTTGTTTTCAATATTGTTTTACAACTTTAATTATTTAGTTTTTATTTGTTTTATTTATTTATTTATTTTTGTTTTTAATTTTAATTAAATTGGTTTTGATTTTGATTTTTAAATGGTTTTTAATTTTTGTTTTTAATTTTAGTTAAGTTTGTTTAGATTTTAGTTATAAATTGTTTTTAAAATATACGGTGTTTTATCTATTTATATTTTTTTTTAGTTTTTAAAGTCTTAGCTAAGTTAATTTTAATATATATATTTTTTATTTTAGAATTTTCTTTAAATATTTTTTTGAATTTTGTTTTTTTTTCTCCCTTTTAGTATTTTTTGGTATTTTCATATATTTTTTTTTTATTTTAGAATTTTTTTTTAAATATTGTTTTGAATTTTTTATTTTTTTTTATCCCTTTTAGTATTTGTTTTTTTTTTTTTACACTTTAAGTATTATTTTATTATTCTTTTGTATAATAAAAGTGCCTCTCGAGTTGAGGGTTGTTGCAATAAGGATGTATGAAAATGTTATTGCTAAGTTTAAAAACACTGAGGGCTTGTCAAAAGAGATTAACAGCAATATCAGAGTCAAACAAGGTTGTCCCTTGTCCCCTACCCTTTTTGGCATATACATTGATAAATTAGAAGAATGCTTGGAAAAAGCAGGTTGTGTCGGCCCTACTCTCACTAATATAATCATCAATCTTCTTCTTTATGTCGATGATATCGTTCTTATGGCAAGGATTCCCAATGATCTTGAAAACCAACTAAGAATCCTCAAGGATATTTGCTCTAATATGGGTATGACTGTTAATACTGATAAGACTAAAGTCATGATTATTAAATCCAATAAAATCCCTTATGATACCTTTGTATATGACAACAACAACTTGGAGGAAGTGACTATATCTTGGAATTGATATTCACCACAAGCTTAATTGGAATTATAGCATTGAGAAAAGGATTATTGGGGGATGGAAAGATTATTATGGGCTTGAAAACAATTATAAATCTACTGAACTTTGGAGTTGGGATAAGAATAAACTCCTCTTTGAGACTCTTGTTACACCTATTATTCTTTATGGATGTGAAGTTTGGGGCTGTAGTATCTCTCGTGAATCTTGGAGAAGATAAAGAAAATAAAAAAGAATTTTAGAACCTATAATCTCAAAATTAAAGGAAATACGCCCTATCCCATCCTCATCATAGAAACAAGCCTATCCCCCATTGAGAGCATGGCTATGACTAGATACCTAATGTATAAGAACACGTTAAACAACATGGAAGACAAGAGGCTACATAAAATTCATTCCAAATCAAGTCATAACTACCATCGACTCAAGCGAGGATGGCATAAATACGCTCGATCTTGGCTAAACTATTGGGGAATCATGGAAGAAACCATTTTGCAGAATAAATATACTATTAAAAAAAACATCAAATCAAAATTTAAGGAAATAATGTTGTGTGATAAAGAGTTAGAGGAAAAAAGAAAATTAAGTTATTATAAAGTGTAAATGTGTTGAACCTGCACAGAATATATCTATCTAAACAATAATACACACATCTGCAGAGAGAATTGAAAAGGAAGAAAAAGGAGAGAAAGAATGGAAAGAATTCTCATTAACCATTGTGAATAATGAATAATTTACACATGATATACTTTGTATATCTCAATGAGTTTGACTTGAGGTGAACCAAGTCACCATAGTGGTGGTCTAGAGTGATTTGGACACACACCAGCAGTTACGGGAGTGAACTATGACCTATTCTAGTCTCTCAGGCAGTTACGAGAGTGAACTACCACCTGGTTGAGTTACCTAGTCAACTAGTCTTCAGTTAACTGACTGAACAAAAAGTAGTGAGAAGTTAACTCAGGGAATCAAGGCTAATGCGCCACTTTGGTGATGATACCAAGGCAAGGCCTAATTAGCATGGTGATGATCCCAATACAACATCTAAACTCAACTCAACTAGTCAAACTGAAGTGTGAACTGAAAGAGAATATTCTCCAGGTGGAATATTCTCTCCTAAAATATAGGAGACTAGATAATGACTAATTATGACTAATGAATAAATAAAAACCTTAGGAAAAAGAAATCCTAGGTGTGGGTGAAGTAACTCCAACACCCCCCCTGAACATCACTATGGTGAAAATAAAGATTGGGTCACGACAATGAGGTCATGTTAGGTACCCAAGTATGAAATATACACTGAAAATAAAGTGAGGAAAGAGGGAAAACCTCATGGGAAAACCCCCCCCTCAAGGTAAAATGTATGTAAAAAGAAGAACTACATTTTCTAGGCAATTGTGTCCTTCACTCCAAGACAACCTCGCAGAGAATGAAATTTTTGCTCGGTGAAGGTATTGGTGAAAATGTCTATCGTCTATTATGCTGAAGGACAGAATTGTAAGTCGATGATCCTCTCATGTACCAAGTCCTGGATGTAGTGCATGTGGATCTCGATGTGCTTCATATGTTGCCTCTAAACTGGATCTCTACAGAACATTAGAGTGCTCTGGTTGTCACACCAGATGACGATCAACCGATGAAACTGAATGCCCAACTCAGTGAGAAACTGTTGTAGCCACATAGCCTGAATGGTTATGTTAACTACCCCTCTGTACTCTGCCTCAGCTGAAGGTAGAGAAATGGCAGCTTGCTTCTTGCTCAACCAATAGATAGGCCTAGAACCAAGACTAAGTGAGTAACCAGATGTGGACTTGCGATCAATGTTATCGCCAACCCAGTCAGAATCAGTAAACCCAATGATATCTAATGTATATTTTGTTGCATAATGAATCCCAAAGGTGATGGTTCCATGTACGTATCGAAGGATACACTTTGCATCTTTCCAATGTAGCTCATGCAACTCCTGCATGAATCTAGAAACTGCACCAGCTACATATGAGAGGTCTAGTCTGGAGTGTATGAGATACAACAAGATCCCCAGTAGATTTCTGTACAGTTTGTTATCAACCAGTGGAGTCTTCCCACCATCCTCAAGTTTGACTCCTGATAGGAAAGGAGTCGGAGCAGACTTGCAGTCTGTCATGTGAAATTTCTCAAGGAGATCTCGTGCATACTTGGCTTGAGACAATTTGATTCTTGATGCATCCTGACTGATCTCAAGTCCAAGGAAGAAGTGTAGTGGACCCATGTTCGTCATCAAAAACTTGTCATGAAGAATCCTCTTGACTGCAGCAATCGCTGAAGTTGAGCAACCAGTGATCAACAAATCATCGACATACATAACTAAAAGTAGAAGTGAATCAGTCGTCCTGAGCATGTATACATTTGGGTCTGATTTACAATGTACAAAGTTCTGTGACAATAGGTAGGAGTCCATCTTGGCATACCATGCCCTCGAAGCTTGCTTGAGGCCATAAAGTGACTTCTTCAGTCAACAGACCAAAGATGAGTCCTGCATAAATCCCTGGGGCTGCTCCATGTAGATCTCCTCAGAGAGATCACCGTGAAGAAATTCACTCTTCATGTCCATCTGATGGACTTCCCATCCCTTTGTTTCCGCAATGGCAAGTGCTAATCGTATGGAATCCATCTTCTCTACTGGAGAGAAGGTCTCATCATAGTCAATACCATGAACCTACTAAAAGCCTTTGGTGACAAGTCTAGCTTTGTGTTTGCTAATCTTTCCATCTGCTATTCTCTTGGTCCTGTAGACCCATCTGCATATGACAAGTTTCCTCCCAGAAGGAAGGGGAACCGGATCCCAAGTCTGGTTCTTGAGGAGGGAGTTGTACTCCTCCTGCATGGTGGATTCCCAAAAGGGATTTCGAGCAGCCTCGCCATAAGACTGTGGATCTGAAGAATGAACCAAGAAAAGATGCCTGGAAGGAAATGGTTCAGTGGTAGTGAGTGCAATAGGAGGCTCCTCGAAATCAGATTGAGTCCTCCTAGTATCGGCTGGATCACCAACGAGATCCCCTGCATCCTGAGGACTAGTCTATTCCCACTTGGGCCTCTGCTCTGGCTCTACGACTGCATCTAGATGCTTTGACTTTGCATCCAACTCTATTGAATCTAAATCTAAATCTGAATCATCTGATTCCTCTGAATCAGAACTCTCATATGAAGAAGAGACGGCATGTGCATGCTCATCATCTCGAACAAGTGGAAGAGTGAAGGTGTCTGCATGAGGCTGTTAAGGTACATGTGAGACACTTTCCTCGAATTGGACACTACGGTCAATAATGAGTCGGTCTGAGGAAATATCAATACGTCGATATCCCTTCACATCGTCAGGGTATCCAACAAAAATGCACTCAGTGCTCTGTGGATCAAGTGCCTTCCTCTTTTCAGAGGGAATGCAGGCCCATGCACGAGAACCAAAAAATGTGAAAGTGGGTCACTTCTGGTTTGAGGCCACTCCAAGGTTCATAGGGGGTCTTATCCTTGATAGATCTATGGGGAGATCTTTTTTGGATGTATGTTGCAGAGTTAAGTGCTTCATCCCATAGTATCTGTGGCAGTGACTTTGCATGCAACATGCAAGATTCCATCTCCTTTAGAGATCTATTTTTCCACTCAACAAATCTGTTTTGCTATGGAGTGTAGGGAGTTGTATGTTGCAACTGAATCCCCGCCTCATAGAAAATATTGTGGATCTCATGATTCACATACTCTCCCCCATTATCAGTTCAAAGGACTTTGATCTTCTTTCCGGACTATGTCTCAACCAAAGATTTGAAATATTTGTGTTGAAAGACCTCAGATTTTTTCCTGAGAAAGTAGATCCAAGTAAAACATGAGAAATCATCAAAAGTAATGAGAAGAAACCTCGCTTTGTTGATATATGGATCCAAAAAAGGACCCATAAGGTCAATGTGGATCATATCTAAAGGTGCCGAAGCTCGCTGAGTCTTTCCCTTGTCGAAATTCTCTTGAGGGTGTTTTCTAAGAACACATCCCTCACATACTCCCTTGGAGAAATGGATGTCTGGTAGACCATCAACTAATCTATGCTTTCTAAGTTGTTGCATGTATCTGAAATTCAAATGTCCAAACCTTTTGTGACATATCCTACTACTTTCATTAGCACGAGTAAGAAGTAAAGCAAAATCAGGTTCAACGAATTCAGAAAATGTATACAATCAAGACTGATGATTTACCTCACTGGTAGCAACCCTGGAATTGGTTTGCATGTCATAAATTTCCATGAAAATTGGTGTGAATACAAATTTCTTTCTGGTGCCAAAATTCGTCATTTGATACACAGAGAGAAGGTTGACATAAAGCTTGGGAGCATGCAACACATTCTCAAATCTTTTGTTGGTGAGTTCAATCCTTCCTTTGTCGATGACTTCGACAAAAGAGTTGTCCCCAATCATAATAGGATGACCTTTGCATGCATCCAAAGAAGAATATACTTCTTCTGAGGCAGCCATGTGATGTTATGCTCCTGAATCTATGATCCAAGCATCGGGAGAGGAGTTGATGGCAATCAACGCATGGCTAGAATTTCCTTTCTTGGAATTCAGATCTTCTAGCTTCTTCTTATTTGCACCCTCGAGGATGTGATATCCAAGGTTGTTTTGATGAATTATCTGAGACATCAGATCTTTTTTTTTTTGTATGCATCCGGATTCCGAATGGAATCCTTTGTGACAATATGTGCATTTCTCTCCTTTTCTTCCCTTTTTTCCTTTGGATCCAGAGGCACCAGTGAAGGGTTTTGTGTACCCTTCCTTCTTCGTATGTGCATGATATTTCCACTTATCTTTTTCTTTAGATTTCTAATATCTGTGGCTGTCATCATGCACAGTGAGTGCATCCACCCTTGGGCCTTTGATTCCGCCCATGTTGATGAGCTTGGTTTTCCTTTGTGTCAAGGATTCGATAAAGTCCTCAAGAGAAGGCATCTTCCAAGTGGCTCAAGAGGCGAATCTGATAGTATGGAATTTAGATACGAATACTGAGAATTCAGGACCAATCTTGGAGAGAATGGTGAGAACCATTTGTTTCTCCTCCTTCGATTTATCAACCCCGCAAGCTTTGAGTTGCGACAGTAAATCCTTGAATTTTGTAAAGAAATATTGGATATTCTCGAAGATTTTTGGATTCAATGTGAGCAACTCCACCTCCATCATGTGTCCCCTCATATCATCCTGTTTTCCAAAGAGCCCTTCCAAGATGGTCCAAGCTTCATTGGGAGTCTTAAAGGAATATATATGAAAAAGGAGATCGGGAGAAATAAGACTGCAAATTGTTCTGAGTGCCTCATCGATGCGATTTAAGTACTTGGATTTTTCTATGGATGATGTCGGTTCTGTATCTGTATTCATGGTTAACCTATAAAACCCTCTGGATCGGAGATGTATGGCTATTTTCTCCTTCCATGCAAAATAGTTGTAAGTTGTAAGAATGAATTCTTTTTGGAATTCCATCTTTCCGTTGTCTTCAATTTTTTGTACCTGCAAAATGTTTTTGGTGTACTTTTGGTTACCACTCCATCGACTCTGATAACATGTAAATGTGTTGAACCTACACATAATATATCTAGCTAAACAATAATACACACATTTGCAGAGAGAATTGAAAATGAATAAGAAGGAGAGAAAGAATGGAAAGAATTCTCATTAACCGTTGTGAATAATGAATAATTTACACATGATATACTCTGTATATCTCAATGAGTTCGACTTGAGGTGAACCAAGTCTCCATAGTGGTGGTCTAGAGTTATCTAGACACACACAAATAGTTACGGGAGTGAACTGCCACCTATTCTAGTCTCTCAGGCAGTTATAGGAGTGAACTGCCACCTGGTTGAGTTAACTAGTCAACTAGTCTTCAGCTAACTAACTGAACATAAAGTAATGAGGAGTTAACTCAAGGAAGCAAGGCTAATGCACCACTTTGGTGATGATACAAAGGCAAGGTCGAATTATCATGGTGATGATACCAATGTTGCATGGTGATGATCCCAATGCAACATCTAAACTCAATTCAACTAGTCAAACTGAAGTGTGAACTGAAAGAGAATATTCTCCAGGTGGAATATTCTCTACTAAAATATAGGAGACTGGATAATGACTAATTATGACTAATGAAAAAATAAAAACCTTAGGAAAAATAAATCCTAGGTGTGTGTGAAGTAACTCCAACATAAAGATGTAATCAACCCTAATCTAGAAGATCAAAATTATCTATCTGTTTTGCCAAGTGTAAAGAAAAAAATAAGCATTACTAAGATAAGAACAAATTCTCACAAGCTCCATAGTGAAACTGGCCTTTGGTCAATTCCTAAAATGCCATGGAATGAAAGAGTGTGTCACCTTTTTGAGATTAAGAAGGTTGAATATGAAAAGAACTTTCTCTTAGATTGTACATCCTATACCCATATTAGATCTAATTTTTAAAATATTCATCACACTACCAACCTTCCTAACCTCTTAACTCAACAAAAGTATGGTGATCTTGGAAAGCTTCTCTTAATGTTTTTCGAGCACGGAAACAAAATTATAAAGAATCACAAGTAATCACTTACCCTCTGAAGGTCTGACAGACCAATTAGGTCTTAGTGGACGTTAATCATCATCATCATCATCATAATCATAATTGTATTTTAGTTTTTTTTTTTGTTTTAGGAAATTTTAATTTGTTTTCATTTCTTTAAAAAAAAAATTGTTTTGTTTCACCTTTTCTTTAATGTTTTTTTTTTTTAATTAATTTGGGTTTTGAATATATTTTCTTAAATGTATTTTTTTCTTCATTTAAAAAAATAATAATATTTTCTCCTTTCTATTTATTTATTTTTTATGTAAATTAAAAAAAAAAAATTAGTAAATAAATTTTCAAGTGACAATTTAGGTTCCAATTTTGGGTATTTTAATTGCATAGAGATTTATTGTCAATGACATAGTTTCAATTAGGCCGTAATGAGCTATAATTTTAACATTTATAAAAAAAAAAACATTTTTCTTTAGGTAGGATCACTTTTTTATTTAGTTGTTGAATTTAAGGTTTTTTCTGAGAAGCTATTTGGGTTTTTAAGGCCACTTGAAAAATTTTGTAATTTTAACCCACATTAGAAAAAAATGGTGCTACCAGTAGCAACACTTTTTGATTCAGGGGTTGATTTTCATGTTTTGTATGAAAACATATGGGGTTTAATGGCTAGAGTTCTCATTTTGAGGTCATGGTTCTCGTTAAGTTGGTAACTTTGTTAGACACCTTATTTATGTCTTGGACTTGCTTGATTGAAGAACTAGGAGGTGTAGTTGATCTTCACTAGCCTGGAGGAGGAACGTGAATGTTGGTTCTGGAGCAGTTGCAACAATGGACATCGGTTGTAGAAATCTTATTTTCTATTTTTCATTTAATAAAGAGATCTTTTTCATATATATTTCTATGTTTTATTGAATAATCATTTCATTTGAATATTCAATGATCTAGAATATTAATTAATTTCAATTGTCATATTTTGAAAGTTAGTGATTCCTATAACTACCTCTCTTGTAGCTATGTTTCTCTAAATGTGCAAGTAATTGAGAAAGGATTGAATCATTGGAGTGAAGTTTGAAATGTGGGATCGACATCAAACATAGGATACATGTTAGTCTCCATTCTCCTAAGAAATAATTAGTTATTTAGTTTGTTACAGTATTTTTAACTTCCTTTTTTGGGATTGGGATTGCTCTTTAATATCATCGTTCTGTTGTGGCTTCGACCTAAGCCACATGAGAAATATCTTTGTAATAGAATTTGTGACCATATTAGGGATGATCTTCTTTTCAATTTGGTTGTAGGTGCTCGTGATTGTTTTTTTGTTTGTTTGGATTCTCTTATGTATTTATTGGTTAATTTAGTGTCTTAGAACCTTATACCTTCTTTTACAAGATTTATTTCTAGTTATTTCCAATATCTTGGGATTTTTTGGTTTCCATATGCTTAGTTCAAAACAGGTAGGAGTGTATGTACGTGATCCACTTGTGGTTAGTATGCCTACAGACATGCTATGCTTGTGGCTATGGAATGTACATATGTGCTCTACTATGTATACAATTGAGTATACATCCCAAGAAGAAGTTTTTTTTTAAACTTTTTATCAACTTATCTGAAGGCTTTGTTTGGGTTTTTAAGGATCATTTTAGGTTCTTTAGGTGTCTTTAGTGTAGTATCAGTATCAGGAAACAGTTAAGTTGTATAATTTAAAAATAAAAACAAGTTTATTGGATTCTTTTATGGTTTTTAGTCTTTATTAGATTTGCTTTTTTTTTCCATTGTTTTTTGGCTTTCTTTCTATCTGTATGGTTACATTTAGTGTTTCAAAACCCTAGATTTCCTTTTCAAGATTTAGGCCTAGGGATTTTCAAATTTTCTTGGGTTCCTAGAATTCATATGCTTGTTATTTGATAACATAAGTGTACATATGCTTCCTGTATAAATATTAGAGTGTGTACATATTCTCCCTAAATAAGGCTTAGGTGCATACAACTGCGCAACCATTTTTTAGAATTTTGGCTCATGCGCTCTCTATAGAAGGATTGAGCATGTACATATTCTCCCTATAGAAGGATTGGGTGCATATGCAGCCTCATATATGTTCCATATAGTAGAGACAAGGGTGTATGGATTATGGGAGGTGATTAATCCCTATTTTGGATATTTTCAGGGTCTTTTCTCAGAAGATTATTCTCGAAACTTCTTGTTGGCTATAGAAAGATTTTAAAGTATTAAAATTGAAAATAAGACAAAAACAAATTAGGTGACTCTTTGGATTCTTTCATTTTCTTGGATTTAATAACTATAAGACAAGTCTTATTCTTAGGGTCTTGGTTTCATGGTTGATTTTGTGGTCATCTTTGAAGCCTGATTTTGTATCTGAGTTCAATACTTTTCTTTTGTGATTAATCCTGATTATTTCTGGCACGAAATGAGAGCGAAGATATAATAAAGAAATTTACAGAGATATCTCATATATCCAATAATATAATAGAAATGTATCAGATATGAAACCCTAAGCACAAATATGCAGTAATACACAATTTTCTATTAATAAGTGAAAATGTACAAAGACTGTAAAAATACAGAGTGAAAGACTTGCTAGAATGGTGGCAGCTTATCTCTGAGAAGAGATGTGTCCACTACTTGCATTCAAAAAAAGATAATTTTACAATGAGGCTCCAAAGGCCTTTTTATCATAAAAAAAATCCAAAACCCTAACCCCGAAAGATGAAAATCCTATAGTTTTGTGGACCCCGTTTTGGGTAGTTTGGTGTATCAACTTCTCGGGGGCATAACTTTGGCATATTATCTCTGTTTGGGGCACACAATATCTCGTTGGAAAGGTATCGTCAAGGAAATTAATTTTGGGGGCTCAATAAGAGCCTTTGGAAATCATTGAGAAGTGTGATCCTGAAAAAACCTTCATTTATGCCCTCAAAATGGTCTCGGAAGTTAAAAACTATTAAAAATAGTAAATTACCAAATATGCCAAAAAAATGTTTTGAGCCAGTTGGAAAAGGTGGGTGGCCACCAATATCCACCTAGATCAATCCTCCCTCCTTAGGAAGCAATGGTCTCCATTGTGTTGAGTTCCCAAGGGATAGGGAAAAGTGTTTGTTGAGTCTGCATCCCGATGAGTTGCTTGCCTTGTTGGAGAAGTTGAGTTGTTTATCTTGTTGAAGGTTGTCAAGAACCTGTGGCTGGAAGGGTTGGACCTTTTTAACCATTCTGGCTACATGAGATGATTGTGTGTAGAAGTAATATTTACACTTTGTTGCAATCATGTCAACCTACTTCTATTGGATAGAAGGTGCTTGGGCTGATGCTATAGTGTTGTTCTTCTATTCACGCTTTGAAAAGACTCTGAAGAAGCTGAATTTTGTATTATGAGATACTACCTTGTGACACAATTTAGGTGGGACAATAGTCAGAATTACCTCTGGTATCCTGTAAAGATGACCCCCTAGAGTAACAATGACACTACAGGGTCGAGACTCATAAATAACATGGTGCTTTCACATATATGGTTGGCCTAAGAGAACATCATAGACATCCAGGGGGGAAACATCACATAATACCTCATCCTTGAAGGGATGGATGTCATATGAAAATCGACATTGTTGGATGACATGAATATCTCGTCCATGGTGAAGCCACCCAATGTTGTATGACTGTGGGTATGTTTTTGTCGACAATCCCAACTGTTTGGCGACCTCTGTTGAGATGAGGTTCTTCTGGCTTCATCTATCAACAATAAAATGTAGTGGGGTCCCCTTCACCTACATTTGTGAATGAAAAAGGCAGTCCCCCTCTTTAGAATCTGTTGGTTCTTCTGGTTTAATTGTTGTTGTTGCGACAATAGCAGTGGGGTCTACGTCGATGATCTTTCTTCTACCAATATTTTCATAATCAAATTATGAATCAAGGTTTGACTCATTTTATTTTATCTGGACCACCAATTACTGTTTTGAGCGACATCCATCGATGTTTTTCCAGGGGATTTTGTGGAAATCACATCATTTTCTAGTTTCCTTCTTCATCTTTCCGTGACCCTTATTTTCCTGTGGCTTGGAATGGTTTTTGGGATGTTGTTTGTTAGGGTCATCTTTATCATACTTTGGTTGTTATGGATTTGCAAACCCAAAATCTTGTTTTTTCTGGTGCTTAAAATTCTGCTCAATTTTAACAACATATCGATAAGAATAACAAAGTGATGAGATGTCTAGAAAATCCATTTCCGTTTGGATGTATCTATGTAGAGCCCCACAGTATTTCAGAACCAAATGTCGTTCGGAGTCTTTGATACCCAGCTTGGTGCAAAAGGTATGGAAGGTATTGGTGAACTACGAAACTGCTTGGCCCCTTTCTTTCCATAATGTGGTCCATCTCATGTATTTTTCCTCATAGTTGTCAATGGGGTAATACTATTACTTTACCGCATCCACAAAAAAATACCAAGTGGGCTAGGCCCCATATATTCCAGACTCCTCTGTGGAAATTTTCTCCTAGTAAGTTTCCCACCAATGTTTGACATAGGGGAGAGCCTTAAGGAGTGTGAAGGTGATCTTTTCCCAGTCGGAGAAATTATGAACAGAGAAATAACCTTCTAACAGATTTAACCATTTTTCTAAGGCATCTGCATTTATTTGTCCTTCAAATATGGGAATATCAAAATTAACTTGTACCTTGAAAGGAAAGGTACTTCCAAAGTGGCCACTTGATGAATATGGGCATGTTTTTATCGGCATACATTGAAGGATGTGGGAAAAATTCTCCACTATTTCATCCCTCTGTCGCATGAGAGCTTGCTCAAGAAATAGATTAATATAATCGTCCTCTCTGTCATTTTTATTTTCTTCCTCCATGGAGGGTTTCTTGGACATGCGAGGAAAATTTTATTCAAGAGAAACAAGCTCGATACCCAACTTTCTATGCTCAGACCTCGTCGAGGACATGCACTGAAAAATGATCAAGAGCAGCCTTTTATGATACCACTGATCTAAATTATTTCTAGCAGGAAATGAGAGTGGAGATATAATAAAGGAATGTATAGAGATATATCAAATATCCAATAATATAACATAAATGTATCAGAGATGAAACCATAAACAAAGAGATATAGTAATACACAATTTTCTATTAATGAGCGAAAAAGTACAAAGACTATAAAAATACAGAGTGAAAGAATTGCTAGAATGGTGGTAGCTTATCTCTGAGAAGTGATGTGTCCACCACTCACATTTGCAAGAAGATGATTTTACAATGAGGCTCCCAAGTCATTTTTATAATAAATAAAATCCAAAACCCTAACCCCGAAATATGAAAATCCATTAGTTTTGTGGACCCCATTTTGGGTAGTTTGGTGTATCAACTTCCTGAGGTCGTAACTTTGGCATATGTTCTCCGTATTGGGTGCACAATAGATCATTGGAAAGGTATTGTCGAGTATATTAATTTTTGGGGCTAAATCAAAGAACTTAGATATCGTTGAGAATCTCTATCCCGAAAACCCTTCATTTAGGCCCTCAAAATGGCCCCGAAAGTTAAAAACTGCTAAAAATAGTAAATTACCAAATTTGCCAAAAAATTGTTTTGAGCTAGTTGGAAAAGGTGGGTGGCCACCGATATCCACCTAGACTAGTGCTTTCCTTTGTTTTTTCAAATAGAAAAACAAAAAAAATATTTCTTTTATAATTTTTATTTTATTTTTTTCTTTAGTAGAAAGAAGAAGAAAACGAAAAAACCTAGTTTGTTGTTAGGTAGGTCTTTTTCTTTTTGCACCCTTTTGCATTTATATTTGAAAAAGAAAAAAACTTATTGTAGGCATTTATTTGTATTCTTATCTGGAAAATAATTTAAAAGGAAAAATAACAAATAACATTATTCTTATTTGTTTCTTTTTCTTTTCTCGTAATTTAGGACAAATGTTGGCCCTTGACCAAGTTTTGCGGAACACTTGGTCATATTTGACCATTTTTGGACATCGACACCCTGTCAATGATGGAGCACCAGGAAAAGCAGATATCATGGGATCTCGTCCCACTTTTGGGGCCCTTTTAGGGTTTTGGGTTAATGTAATGGGAAAGGGATGTCGGCCCATGGGTTTACCCATGTTTAGGCCTATGTTGTAAAGTATAAATAAATAGCTAGGCAATGTAAGAGGAGCCAATGTCTTAGTGCTAGTGATTAGATCTATGTGATCAAATGTAAATTCCTTTTGCATGATTTCAAGTGGCTTGAAGAGCTAAGTGCAAGTGTTGTAAGTGCTGAGTGCATAGATTGTAAGAAGGCTCTGTGTTAGATCTACTCGGGGAAGGAGGATTTGGTGAGGCGCATGCAGATCTCCTATCCTATGCGGAGTACAAGTTGAAATGTGTGTTGTAATCAGATTGACCAAAGATAATAAAGAAAAAGAATACTTTGTGGATGTAGCCCCAGGGTGGGGGTGAACCACGTAAACCTGTGTATCATGCTTTGTCTTGTTGCTTCCTTGCATTTTCACTATCTTTCTAAGTGCTATGCCATGATTAGATAGATTTTCTTATGCTTTGTGATTCTCTAGATGTATATGAATAATATATCTGATGTGTATGATAATTCTTAGTGTTGATCTACAGGATTTAATATGTTTTGTTTTTAATAAGCACTGAAATATATTATATATGGGCAAGTACTGTGATGTTATGTCTTATCTGCGAAGTACAATAAGGGTGAATAGTGATGAATGAACGATGCTAAGTGATCTGTAAAGGATATAATCACATATATGTGTCCTAGCTAAGGTTGCAGACACATGAGTCCTCCAACCACCCCTTCTTCTACCTCGGGTGAGACTTCAGCTGCTTCACAGGTGTTGCTGCAAGGGAAGGTAGTTAGGGCTTTGTTGGTGCACTCTTGAGTGTTGAACCCTGGGTCTACCACTGTGCCAACAAATGGTTCCATTACCGAGACCTGAAACTGTGATTGCTAGGAACTGAGGAAGAAGAAACTTTGTGCAAAAGAAATCTCTTTGCGTAGATATGTTTCCCTAGCGCAAAAATTTTTACTCGACCCATGAGGCTTTGTGCCAGGAATAAGGTCAGATCTGAAGAAAGGAAGATCAGATCCGAAGAAAAGAAGGGAGATGTGAACACTCTGTGATCTAAGAAAAATAAAAGTGGAAATTTCTGAAAGAAAGAAGTCAGATCTGCAGAAAAGAGGTGAGATCTGTAAGCTCTATTCTCTGATAAAGGTAAGAATAGTCAAAAGTTTTTAGATCTGAAATCTCTGTGCTCTGTATAAGTAAGATAAGTGAATTTTTTTGTTTCTAAAGCATGGATCTAGGTATGTTTGATAGATTTTTTCCTAGCTTAAAACCTAGGGCATTAATAGATGAAAGAAAGTTTGATATGCATAGATTTGATAAGTATAATGATATATATGTCATACCTATGCATAGAAAGAATGTCTAGACTAACAAGTGGATGCAAGATCCTAGAAAGAGTTTTTTGTAGGCTAGCTTCCATGATCCTAGTTCGCAGTACATAATAAGTTGGGGAACATTTAAACGAAAGAGAGGGTTAAACCTCTATTACATTTGTAGAAGACCAGGACATCTTGCTAAGGAATGCCCTGATGGAAGACCTAGTTGTCTCTGTTGCAAAGCTTTGGACCATGAAGTGTTGGATTTCCCTAAAATGATTTCTAAGCTTGAAAGAATGAATCTGAATGAAAAAAACCCTAAGGAAGATCCAAAAATAATAGAAACTCAGAAGGAGTCAGAAAATATATTGCTATAGATGAAAGACTCCTTGAATGATCACCGACATGTTAGGGTATCAGAGGTCTTCAAAGAAAAGGAGAAAGTCGAAGAAAAAATAGGGGACTTCGACATTGACTGTATTCTTGATGAAGAAACACAAGTGAACATTTTGCTAGAAAGAACTTGGGAAGCCATAGGGAAGCCTGCCTTGATCCATTCCCTAGGAGGAACAAGTTTATTCAGAGGAAAGATAGTAAACCTATGTGGAAGGCTCGCCCAAATACCTATGAATGTAAATGGAACTTCAAAAAAGGAAGAATTTGAGATCATTAAATTTATTAAAGAGAGTGCCCCGTTTACCATGATCATAGGAAAACCTTGGATTGATAGAGAACAAGCCAGACGAAAAATAGGAAGAATAAGTTTTGGAACAGAAGAAGCAAGAGTTAAAAGCCTTTATGACCAGAAGGATTGCACACTTGATTGAAGAACAGAAGAGCATATTGCAGATAGTTAATACTAGCAACTCTGATGTCGAGGCTAAGAGAACAAGAGAGGACCCGCAAAAGATTGAGTTACCTATTTTTGATACAGAAGAAGTATTACCCAGGAATCCTAAGAAGGAATTTCAACAATGTGAAGTAACTAAGACAAAAGAAGATAGACATCATAATGGTAAAAGAATTACCAAGACGAAGCTCACTGGGAAGAAGGATAGAAAGTTAAGAAAGAAAAGGGCTAATATTGTAAGGTCACAAGAGGTTCTAGAGGATAATTCGCAGAATGAAAAATTGCAGAATTGGAACTTTGTCGAGATATCAGAACAACGACATAGAGTAATTCACCATGATGAAGAAATATAGCCATTGGGGACGATATATCCATTTGACTTCCGCTCTGAATGAGAAGAAAAGAAATAAATGTTCATCATCCAACCGTTGAAAAGCGCCATAATGGGTTGAACAAGAGTTAATGAAGGATCGTACCCGTTGCGAGCATATCGTTGCTAAGTTTCCCTACTTAGTCCATCGTGCCACACACCGAGAATAATTTTTCCTAAGTGATAATTTGAGAAATAAACCTAATATTAACTCACCGTGAGATCATTGCCTGGTTCCCATACTATTCACTGTAGTCTCTGAATTCCTTTCGCACCTAAGCTAGCTGACCCAAGGTTGTATGTCGGACGAGCTCAACGCTGTTGAGAAAATCGTTGAACAAGTTCTAATTGACATAATTACTGAGACAGTCATGTCATAGCGAGGAGTGTCTACGGGTGTATAGGCATCGTCCTCGGGAGAATTTCCATCTTCCCCCTCCACTGCTCGAGCAGGACCATCTCGACTACCTTCAGAAAGATGATCTAAGCTTGAAAACGACTTCCCACTGTGAAGATGATCCCAAGTATCTTTCCTAAGTATATCCCACCACTAAGAGGCACAGTGAATCGATACACTGTACCTAGAGACTTCGATTATGCTGTGGTCACTGCATACCTCCTGAAATGAGTGCGCGCAGTTTGTGTTGACCAGGATAAGCTTACTGCACTGAAATTTAGTGATTTTAACCTTGGAGATTGCAAGGTTTGCAGTATGTTATCCCTGCACAAGTACCTAACTATCACAAAAGGGAGGAACCTGAATATTTTCCCTCAACAATGGACCCATAACCTCATGCAGTCAACCCTCCTCAATGCAATGAAAATTGCACATTTCGAGAGGCATCAGGAAGTGAATGCATGCATCAGATTGTTGTTGTATTTCTACTAAGGAGGATACTTATGGTTGGACCACTGCATCACTGTGGATCCAATTCCTATCAATTGGATCATAGGGCTAAGCATGCAGGGCCCTGACCCGCACGAGTTGTACCCTGGAAAGACCGCATATCGCGCTCTCGCCCAGCAAATAAAATACACATATCATGATCTAGAGAAGGGCACGCAAGGTTGCAAGGTAGCCTTCATTGAGAATGTAGTAGTGTGCCTTAGTTGCCAGCTGATCGCAAGGAAGTTAGTCTACAAAAACAGATCTACACAGGTGACTAGATTTGTAGTTGACCTCATAGGGAAGTGCGTAGAGGGACTACAAATGAACTAGGCAAAGTACCTTGTAAATCAGCTAGAGCTTGACTACAGACAAGTACAAGATCAAGGGTATGACTTCCACTTTAGTTGGTTGTGCATACTCATCGCTTTCATCACTTGGGAGCTACTAGAAGGTGCCACTTTTCCAAAGATCAAACCCTTCAAACCACTGGCCACAAAGTTCTATACACTGTGGTACTCCAGCGACATGAACAAGAAGTGGCAGTCGAATGTCATCTTCCATGCTTATTACAATCAATTGAAGAATGCAATCTAGTCTACACCATGCCTCACACAAAACACACTTCATAGGTTTAGACCTTTGATTAAATTCAGCGTAGACTGACACTTCACCTATATCACAGCGCACACTGATGAGCACAAACAACAAATCCATTCGTACTATAAGTTGACAGAAGAAGACTTGGGGCAGATTACCAAGGAATGGTCGGCGAACATCCTTGTTGCAGCAGACCCCGTAGAGATGTCCAACGTGGATAGCCCTGAAGCTATGCTAGATACACCTGGACCGTGAAAGACTAAGAAGGATGTGGAAATTCAATATGTCCATAGCACATACACGAACACCACTTCGATCTCACCTATGAAGGGAGGTGACGGTGAAGAACTAGGTGGCACAAAAGTTAAGCAAAATAAAGGAGAGGTTACTCTGCCTAGAGAGGAGGAGGATCCCTCCAAGAAAAGGAAGATTACCCCATCGAAGCCCTCATCCAAAAGAAATCTAAGGCCACCCAAACTACATTCAAGACTACCCTTACAGAGGACGACTTCGACTTCTTGGTCATTGCGTTGAATGATGCTTCACTAGAGATCGCAGATAGGCAAGAAGTGAAGCAGGAGGAGATATTCAGGAGAATCAAGGGTGAATTTCAAGAAGTGCAGCAAGCACTCCAGTATAGCAGAGTTGTTTCTATGACACCCTTGACAATTGAAACAATAGGAACAGGTGATGATCCCATCCAATTACGCCAGATCGTCGAGAAAGTCGAAGCTCACCTTCGACGAGCTCAAGAAGACACAACGCAAGCCACCCAGGCTTTGGCACAAGTACAGAGTGCACATATAGTACAAAATAGGAAGGAAGGATATGAACAAATTGCCTTACAAGTGAAGTGGGAGGAGGAAAAATAATAGCTACAACATAGCAAGGACTAGTTGCTAGCAGAGCAACTTGAAGTACAGGAAAGAGTTCATAGAGAACTTCACTCTGTGACGATCCTTGAAGTGAAAATTGAAGAACATGTACCAAAACAAGTGGCACAACTTGAACAAGTAATCCAACAAATTCAGTAGGGTATCCTAGATCTGGAACTTTGTACCATGCCCGATACTCCACAAGAAGTAAGAGATTTGACGGAAGCAACTACCTGTACTGTAGTTGGCTGATTAAAATTTTTGGCTTTGGAATGTAAGCAACTGAGAGCTAGAAGCACCCAGACCTATGAGAACCTCATAGACAACCCAGAATTGTAGACATTAGAAGAAAAGATCCAAGAAGAAAAGCAGCATCCAGATACACTATAGGTGCAATTGAAGGCCTTGACCCTAGTCGAGAGAATGAAGCGATTTCCAGAAAAAACAAACTACCCAACAACAAGCACACATGTTGCAAAGTAAAGTGATGGAAGTCTCTCAACGAATTCAACTACTCCAAGAGAAATCATGCCAATTGTTCACCGATGTTGAGAGCCAGGCAGTCGAGCTTGAACAGGTTGTCATCACTACAGAACAACGCATGGAAGAACCAGTAAATGACTCATCGATATAGGAGTTCACTGAGCAAGAGGTTGTCGCACTACATTAGGTCAAAGTATCTCAGGCTAAGCCTAATACATTCGAAGTGGAGTTGATCAGAACAGAGTGACTTGGGATGAGTCACAAGTGAGTGCTGGGGGCTTGTTGGCCCTTGACAAAGTTTTGCGGAACACTTGGTCATATTTGACTTTTTTTTGATATCGACACTCTGTCAAAGATGGAGCACTAGGAGAAGCAGAGATCAAGGGATCTCAGCCCAGTTTTGGGGCCCTTTTAGGGTTTTGGATTAATGTAATGGGAAAGGGATGTCGTCCCATGGGTTTACCCATGTTTAGGCCTATGTTGTAAAGTATAAATAAGTAGCTAGGCAATGTAAGAGGAGTCGATGGCTTAGTGCTAGTGATTAGATCTGTGTGATTGAATGTAAATGATTTGTGCATGATTGTAAGAGGCTTGCAGAGCTGAGTGCAATCATTGTAAGTGTTGAGTGCATGGATTGTAAGAAGGCTCTGTGTTATACCTACTCGAATAAGGAGGATCTGGAGAGGCATGCACAGATCTCCTGTCCTATGAGGAGTACAAGTTGAGATTTGTTCCATAATCAGATTGACCAAAGATAATAAAGAAGAAGAAGACTTTGTGGACATAGCCCTAGGATGGGGGTGAAACACGTAAACATGTGTATCATTCTTTGTGTTGTTGCTTCCTTGTGTTTTCACTATCTTGCTAAGTGTTATTCCATGATTAGATATATTTGCTTATGCTTTGTGATTCTCTAGATGTGTATGAATAATATATCTGATGTGTATGAGAATGCTTAGTGTTGATCTACAGGATCTAATATGTTTTGTTGTTTCTAAGCACTAAAATATCTTATATTTGGGCAAGTATTGCGATGTCATGTCTTGTCTACGAAGTAAAATAAGGGTGAATAGTGATGAATGAATGATGCTAAGTGCTCTGTAAATGATATAATCACATATCTGTGTCGCAGCTAAGGTTGCAGACACTTGAGTCCTGCAACCACCCCTACCTCTACCTCGGGTGAGACTTCATCTACTTCGCAGGTGTTGCCAAAAGGGTCGGTAGTTAGGGCTTTGTTGGTGCACTCTTGAGCGTTGAACCTTGGGTGTGCCCCTATGCCAACAAAAAATTTTCATTTGTGCATTTTGCATCGGAAAGAGAAAAGATTGCAGTCCAAGGTATGAATGATTGTTCACGAATTTTTCTTTCTTGAAACTCGTTTTCATTGTAGAATTAGTGTAAAGTTTTATTTTCTAGTGTTCTTATAAGTTTCATTTTGCAAGAGTATCAAACAACATCAGTTGCACTTACATAAATTTTGAGTAAAAACAACCGTTAAAAATAAACGCTAGATTTAAAATTTACTAGACTTTGTTTGTAAGGTTCACAAATTAGTCGAAGTTTAGGGCCTTGGAGTAGGTTGGAGAGATAACTCTCTAGGGCCATTGAAATGAACTTATGAGTTAAAATTAGGTAGTTTTTAAAATCCAATTTTCATATAGGTATAGTCGATATCCTCCTCTAATATAGGAGCTAAACATGAGGTCACATGAGGAATATTTTAGGAGATTACTCCTCTGTTACTTGACCAAACATGGTGAATTGATCATATACGGGGGTTTCGTTAGTGTTCACAACTCCTTGTGAGGTAGTGATTTCAAATATTTGGGCTTAGCTACCCTACCCATACTTTCGGTCTCGATTGTCAATTGTACCCCTCAGACATCGAACACGAGTTGGTATTTCTAATATCCTTTCATAGGTATCATAGAGGTGACTGCAAGGGTTTTCCAGTGGTACCTAAGGCATACATTGTATCACACTTTATGTACTCCTGGAGGGTTCCCTACAAAGAAAGGGTTACTTGCAACAGGTAGGGATATTACATGGAGGTCAAGGTAACTTCTTCTCACTCATTCATTCATTGGCATTGGGACTTAATCAACCAGTGCTAGTTTCCAGAAGGTCTTGTTTCCACTTTTTCATTTCTTTGGAATCAAAACATATTCCACCTAGGCCGAAGTTTTGGAGAATTTGTTTGCTTGCAATGATTCTGTTAGGACGTTTTAGTGGAGTGTTTCATTGTATAGCTGGCCTTAGGTTGTGTATGTACCACCAATTTCAGATCATTGATTCAACTCAGTCAACCAATCCCTGTGTTGGTCGTGAAGGAACCCCGATGTTTCACTTGAAAGAATCAAGTCACCAACCTATTAAATTCATGTTGTAGACCAACACCTAGCCTCTGCAAGTTATGTTAGGGGAACAATTCTAGTCATTGAAATTCATACTGGACATATGTCAACAACCTCTATGATTCATGTTGAAGACAAGAAACTTCCCTCTCTTAGTCATATTGGGGGCATGAATCTAGTCACTTATTGTCATATTGGACAAACATCACCATCCTCTATGATTCATGTTCAAAACATGAAAATAAGAATTTCTAGTCATGATGGGAGTGAGAACACAAACTCTTCTACTCACGCTCAAGGCATGAGTCCAGACATTGATAGTCATAATGGATTTAACTCACCAACCTATGCCAATCACATTGGAGACATCCTGCCAGCCACTGCGAGTCATGTTGGGGACAACCCACCATCCACTGCAAGTCATGATGGGGGCATTTATATAGTGGAGATACCTATATGAATAGGATGTAAGACAAAATTCCATTGTAATGGTTGCAACTGAGATCACCTTACTCATATGTGCCCAACTATTATAGTGGTATGAAGAGAATGGTCCTTGTCTAAAGGCTCTTCTAGTATTGAGTAATATATGATGTCCCAACAACCTATTCAATCATTTATTGAGGAAGTGGTAATGTTGATGCAATATTCTACTGGTCCCACTCTTTTCTTGGAGTGTGACGAGTCTACCAAAATGATCACGCTAATGCAATATTTGGTTGAGCCCACTCTTATTTTGAGAAATTATGCATTTATCAACTATATATTTATCATTTCCAGTTTAATACCTTTTGAACAAGGTGGCATTCCACTATCTTTGAGTATGCTCCCTCCAAGTCCTAGAATGGTTTCCTTTGATTGGAATGACATTTTTGAAAGTCACCTTCCATGTTCTAGACCTTTCCAAATAGTTTCTAAATATAACTCAAAAGGAATTTACCGATATATTATAAATGAAGGAGCCTGTGTAAGCATTTTTTCCTCCTCGGCTTGGAAATCTTTGGGTTTTCCCAATATTGTCTCAGTTACTAGTGATATGTTGGATTTTGACAAAACACCGTGTGAATATTTTGGGATGCTTCCTTGGTTTTCTATAATGTTAGGTGGGAATAATTTTCTAGTCAATATGATTGTGGTTCCAGGCCCTTTAGATTTCAATATTTTTCTTGGGCGTGACTATGTGTATGCTATGAATGTTGTGGTGTCTATGCTCTTTCGCGTGATACATTTTCCTCACAATGGAAGCATTATCACTATTGATAAACTTTCATCTGATAATCACCATTCTAATTTGAATTTAGTTTAGGTTTACCCTTTGTACATTTCTAGTATCCAAGTAGACTCTTCCATGTCACTGATAAATTATGTGGCATCTTATCCTCAATGTTCAATTACTTATGGGAAGGAAAATTTAAAATCATGTTTTCCTTCTCAATTCAAGGTCTCAACAATTCATTAGGTGTTGAATCCAATGGGGGAACATAATCCTTTTCTTTCCCCTTTTTTCGTGATTCATCTAGTGTTTCCTCTTGAGTCTGCTCTTACTATTTGTAAGACCTCAAGCCCTAGTGTTTGTGCATTGTCGAGTCCTATTTTTTTGGATGTTAAATTTCCTTCATATGAGGGTATCCTTGAAGAAATGATTATGGATTTTCAACCTATTACTGAACTAGAAACTTTAGAGGTCGGTTACCAAAGAAACCCTTGGCCTGATCCTAGAAATGGGCTCTAACTAAAGAATTACTATGAATAAGTTGCAAGTCTATGTGTTGATTTGTATATATTGTACTTTCAAGGTTTTCTAGTTTTGTATTCCATAGAACATGTTATTATCATAAGTTATATATTGGAATTATTAACTTCTAGGTGATTGTTGTTGATCATATATATAAGACTTTAGAGAAATTTTTCTCTCGAACCTTCTTATCATTTCGATCCCTTCTGATAGGTTATTATCTTGAACTGACATATAGGTTCGATTTTTCCTTCACATTCTTTCATTATACATTTCCTAGTTCATATTTCATTAGGATCGACCCCATTGATTTGTGACACATAACCTTCTTTGATATTTAGAAGTGTTGTAATTCATGTGGTAGATCCTACCATTCATGGGTTCCCTAGCTATAACCTTGTTCACAATTTGGTGCCCATGCTGAATTAATTTCATAGCTCATGAGCCCTATTTAGTTATTCCATGAATTTGTGTTGAATCTCATATATTCTTCTCATTCTTTTTTTGTCCATTATTTGCAAGGCTCCCACATTTTGTGTTAAGTTGTAACTGCATTGCATATTTACTACTTGAACTTTTGAGCCTAATTCCATATTTAGATTTCTCTCGTATATCCTGTCGCTTATGTGTTCTCTTCAATTTCCTTCCTTTGCATTTATTTCCTTTGTGGCTTGACACCTATATCCTTGGAGGAAACATTCCCCCAATTGTCCATATCATGCACTTGTTTCCTTGAATTGAGCATAGTTATGTTCCTCATGCTTGGAACTAGTTTTCTTTTCCATGACATTCATTTCCTCCATTGTACTATAGCATTTGTTTATTCGTTTTTAGGATTTTCCAATATGAAAAATATTAAAAAAATAAAATAACAAAAAAAAGAGGATGGGAAAGATTCAAGTTCTCATTTGGAAACAATCATGTCACCATTGAACAAAGCACTAATATTTTTAGCCTCTTCCTCAAACCAATTGGGTTTTAGTATGGATTTAGGAAACTGAACCATTTACATAAAGTTTTTAATCCTTCAAATGGTTATTCTTCCAACCAATATGGAGATTCTTTCAATGCCTCCTGCATTGTAGAATTATTTAATTGTTCATCCTTGAGTCTTTGCTTCCTAAGTGTAAGGTACCAGATGTAATATAATATGCAAAAACTCAAATATTCCACAGATATCAATGGAACAATGAAATATTGAGAAGAGAAATACCAGAAATAATACCTTTTATTCAAAGAAAGCAATGTTGGCTTGACTCTTTGAGAGAGCAACCTCTAGTAGAGCATATCTCTATTACAATAATTCTCAAGACAATATTTCTCATGCCTCCTACTCTTATTTATACTAATTCTATCCTCTAAACAAAATTTTAGAGGAAGATATTTCTAGAAGAGGAAGCTTCTATTAGGTCTTCTTACATTGACTTGTTCACCTTTATTAAATAGGCATTACTAAATAATGTCGACCTTTATTAAATAGAAAATGTATTTAGGCATTACTAACTAATGTCAACCTTTATTACATGGAAAATGTATTATTCTATATACATGAGGGGTTAGGTCCCGAACATGCCATCCCCCTTGAAAAAGAGTCTTGTCCTCAAGGATTAAGATGAGGAAACTACTACAAAATGGTAGTCAGTTCCCAGGTGGAATATTATGGTGGAGTATCCTTCTAGTGAACCAAAAATTCTTGGAGGGTGCGCTGACAGAGATGACGCTCTCACTGGTCTAGGATGGTTTGTGGATGAAACCAAATGGAACCTTCTTCATCCAACTTAGGTAAGCTGATATCGATGTGGAATTTGGTGCCAATCACTTTTTTCAGCCATGAGACATGAAAAACAAGATGCATCTTCGATTGAATGGGCAAAGCTAATTGATAGGCCATTGGCCCCATGATTTTGAGCATAGTATACAAACCATAAAATTTTGGTGCAAGTTACTGACACTGCTAGGATTTGAGTTAAGTCTGTTTTTATGGTTGGATATGAAGAAACACCTAAAACCATTCAACAAATTGACATTCAAAACGACCTTGATCTTCCTATTGCTTCATGTAGTTTTGATCCATTACCAAATTTTATTTCAGAGTATGAAGAATGGTCATGTGGACGGTAATATTTTGGTCAACCTGTTGATCCTTGGAGAAACCATGCATGTATGTGAGAACAAATGGTGGCTTCTATCCATAGATGGATTAAAAAGGATTCATGTGAGTGGTAGTATGGTAAGAGGTGTTGTACCACCATTCATTTAGGGGTAACCAATAAACCCATTGATGTTGTCTGTTAGACACAAAATACCTCAAATATGTGTCCAAACACTTGTTGACCACTTTCGTTTCACCATAAGTCTAGGGATGATAGGTTGTGTTGAGATGAAATTGAGTTCCTTGGAGCCTGAATAATTATTTCCATAAATTTCTAGTAAAAGTGGGTTCATAGTAAAAAACAATAGAATGAGGCATTCTGTGGAGTTTGGACATATTATCCATAAAACTTTGAGCCATTGTGGATGCTATGAATGTTGGATTACTGAGAGGGGGCCTGAATCAATAATAGCGTAATTATAATCATTTTTCTCCAAATAATCCAAGTGTTATATCAATGTAGAATTATTATCCAATAACGAGCCATAAGGAGTGAATAATCACACACATACACAGTACACCAGTGTTTTACGTGGAAACCCAAATCGAGAGAAAACCACATAATTATTTTTCTTATATGTCTTGAAGAATTACATTCATTGGAAGCACCAAATTCCTTTGTTTTCCAGCTATAACTTGAAGGAGGATCCAACCCCCTAGTTTCTTAGGCTGCAACTTGAGGGAAGCTCCAACTCACCAATTCTCTGGCTACAACCAGAAGGAGGCTACAACCCCCTATGTTCTTCGACTACAACCGGAAGGTGGCTACAACCACCTGTCCTTTCCCCATCCAACCATCCTGATGTATAAGTAGAATGATGGAATCACTGTCACACTATCACTGTGAGATATACTGTTGTAAACCTTTTCCAATCAACCTACACCAATAACCTGAACCATGCATCAACCATGCATCAACTTGTACCTCAACCTGTAATCAACCTGTACCATAAACAAGTGCATCAACCATGCACAAACTTGTACCGACCAATTTGTAATTAACCATTACCATAAACAAGTGCATCAACCATGCACCAAACTGCACGTCAACCTATACCATGAACAAGTGCATCAACCATGCACCAAACTTGTACAAATAACCTGTCACAACAACCTGTCACAACAACTTGTCCAAACAACCTATCACAACAACCTGTCTCATCAACTTTATCAACCAAATCAGATCTAATCACCAAGATCAATCACCAAGAAAACTCTCAAATATGTGCATCAACCAAGTATAACACAACAACTCATAATCATCACCAAGATCAATATGTGCTTCTAATAATAAAAGTATGCTACATCAGCCATAAACCATGTGTCAACAATACTACTAACAAGTGACTCCAACCATGTACCAATTATGCACCAATCATGTATCAAATACTCATCAACTATGACTCATCAATATGTACCAACATCATCAACTATACACCTCATGTATGTGCCAACTCATCAACTACTTGTCTCAACCATGTACCCGACATGTACCTCAACCAAATACCCTCATCAATTTCATCATAAAAATATGATTTGTAACTCTGTAATAGACCTGGTGTATATGATCACATTCCTGCAAACCTTCCTTAACTTTAACAACAAGAGACTAGCATTTTCATCAAACTTTTCTTTAGTCTCACATGTCTAGTTTTGGATTAGTCAACAGCCCTAACTTGAAATAATCATAACTTTGTACCTGTAATGAATAAAGATATGATGCTGATATACAATTTTCTTTAGTGTGTTTTATGCAATTCCTCCAGGCGTCACTACTTGAAACCTTTCAGAAAAGGAGTTATAACAAGAATGGCATACCTTGTTGAATTCTAGCTTATTCTAGAGAGATACCTTGTAGATTGTGCCCCGCACGGAATATTTGTTGAATAGATATGAAACTATTAAATAGAATACTACAGATTGTACTTTAATCAACACAATTGACATTATGGAATTTGGATGTTTTATGAAGAATTTATGACATTTTTACCCGAAACACATGTTTTAGACTAGTTTCAGGACTAGCCACAAACCCTATTTTCCACAGAGTGTAACTCCAAAACTACGATGACCCACAAGATGAATTTTTTACCAACAATATTTGGATATGTTTCCTCAATGGCATATCAATTTCAAGGTCTAAATCGTTCTAGAAAAATTTTTATTGTGAAAATGATGACATTACTTGTAAATAAAATACCTTAGAAAGCATCATCAAAATAATTTATCCTTCCTTGAATTCCGGTCTTCTTTTCTTCACCTTCTCCTAATAATTCGGATTAGATGTCCTTTGGTTACCTCAGACAGCTATAGGTATTCAATATTCTCAAGTGTGTCTAAAATGAGAGAGCCTTGACTCTTATTTATACTCTCCAAGTAGTTTCCTTAAAAACATCTTCTAGGTCACTTTTGCCCACTTTCCTTATTTTAGGGTTATCCCACTTCTAATTTCTCCATTAAATTTATTATTGAAATAATTTATTTTGTATTCACTTTGAATTATAATAAACTCATCACTTCACTTTATTATTTACCTTTTAAAATATATTAAACCACTTTGACTACTTTGACCTTTTGGGGCTTCTAGATGACATATGAGGGTCCTCCAACTTCGTAAGGCCATAACTCTCAAACCGTGAGGAGTTATGTGAAATTACACATACCAACAGAAATGAAATGACATGTACTATCCATATATAATATTATTACCCAAAAATATATCAAAACTCATACAGGTATCCATAAAAAAAACTTGGGTCCATTACCCAAACCTGGGTTCTCCAACTTCTCATGGCCATAACTCTCTAACTGTGAGGAGTTATGTGACGTTCCACATACCACCAGATATGTCATGACAAGAACCATCCATCTAATATAGTTTCATTAAAAAATTCACTGACCTGTATCTCATTATTCCACAAATAAGCATGGATTCTCTAACCATACTTCTAGGATAAATCAATCCGCAAAGCATCTTCCTGTGATGTATTTCACCATAAGGGGACCACTTTGGAGTTCATCCATTTGTACTTATTATCGACCATGGCAAGACAATAATGAGTCATCTTTACATCAAACAAACTTGGGTCCATTACCCAAACCTTTGTGCTATTGGAATTTGCTACCGTACTTTATCCAAGGGTTGACATCAATCACTAAGGGTTGACATAAATCTACAATATCACTCTCTAATAGTTGACATCAATGAAAACCAACAATCCATACCATATATCCATCAAACTAAGCCAATTGTCTGACAATCTCCCCCTTTGGCATTGATGGCAACACCAACATTGATGGCAACACTTACTCATGATAACATTCATGCTTATACTCTTTATCAATGTTTCTATATCTCCCCCTTTGACATCAATGGAAAAGGGTATCTCCCTTTGGGGCTTCTCCCCCTAACTTAACTCTCCTTGGGGCTTCTCCCCCTGTCTACATCCCTTTGATTTTTCTTTGTGTTTATAATCCTCTGATTACTCTCTTTCCCTTCATATGAATAATATCTCCCCCTTTGATAAAGGGTATCACTCTGAAGTCATATCGCTCATTCTTCCCTTGTGACAATCGCTCCCCTTGGAAACATGCTTATATTCTTTCTCTCCAAGCATTTACCTTTTTCATATGATAAATATCACCCCCTTTGTCCTATTTATGGTGCTATGTTGTGTACATCTAAGACATATAAGATAAGCATTAAAAAAGAATTCATTTTGGAGTAGAAATAACTCCAAGTCTCTCACAAAGATATTCAAAGGATTCCCGTGGAAGTGGTTTTGTAAAGATGTCTGACACTTGTTATTTTGTGCCCACATACTCAACTCTAATGTTCTTTTCTGCAACGTGATCCTGTAAAAAGTGATACTTGATTGGAGTGTGCTTCATCGTGGATTGCATCGTCGGATTCTTCGAGATATTGATGGTGCTTGTATTATCACAATAGATTGGAATGGGCTCATCATACTCAACCTTTATATCTTTCAGAGTTTGTTTCATCCAAAGAACTTGTGTACAACATGATGTTGTTGAAATATAATCTACCTCGGCTATAGATAAGGATATTGATGATTGTTTCTTTCTTAGCCATGATACCAAAAACTCACCCAAGTAGAACGTTTCTCCAATGGTGCTTCATCGGTCATCAATACATCTTGCCCAATATGCATCTGTGTAGGCAATAAGTGATAGATCCTTTCCTTTTGGATTCCATAATCCAAACTCTTATGTTCCTTTGAGATATCTAATAATCCTCTTCACTGCTAATACATGTGATTCCTTTGGTGCTTCTTGAAATCGTGCAACCTATCCAATTTCCTGCATTACATCTTGTCTGGATGTTGTCACATATAGTAAGCTACCAATCATTGACCTGTATTTCCTTTGGTCTGTAGAATTTGAATCATCATCTTTTCTCAACTTGCAATTGATTTTCATAGGAGTGGTAACTGGTTTGCAATCTTCCATTCTGAACCTCTTTAGCATTTCTATGATATACTTAGTTTGAGAAATAAAAATTCCTTGGTTTCTTTGACATACATGAAGACCCAAAAAGAAGGATAGTCCTCCGAGTAATGACATTTCAAATTCATTCTACATATCCTTTACAAATTTATGGCTTAACCCGTCATTAGTACTTCCAAAATAATATCATCAACATAAATTTCAATTAATAAAATATTACATTGAGTTACCTTGATGTATAGGTTGTTTTTTGCGTTTCATTTCCATATTTTGTAGGGAGTTTTTTCATTGTTGTTTATGAGCATTACTCTGTTTTGAATGTGAATTGATGTATGCATTGCATGTGTCCAAAAAATATCTGTCAATTTGGAATCCATTAGCATTGTTTGAGCCATTTCCTCTGTAATTATCATCAATTATGATAATGTTCATTTTTCTTTGAACCACTCTCTGAACCAATATATGAATCCATTTTGTCATCCATTATCATATATCTATCAAAACATGCTAAGTGTTCTTACAAATCCATCTCTGTCCATATTGCCCAAGACTCTACTTGCATAATTTTCCATAATGCTGACTTATTTATCACTATACTATCATGAAGTCATGATTATTCTATCAAACTGTACTTCTGCTAACTAATTTCTCTGAATCTATCTTCTCAAACTCTGCAACTTTCTAGAAAGATCGTTCTTTGGTTTGTCACATCTATCGCATAGACTCGCCCTGTCTAATATTCATATTACTTGGGAGTCTCTAAGTTGGATGGATCAGAATAATTCCTGCTCTGATGTGTATTCATCATCATCTTCATTGGTAGATCCATCATCATCTTCATTGGTAGATTCATTATCTCTCTGAGCTCTGACTTCTTTCTTTCTATTTGTGGATTCATCTTTCACTATAATTCCTGAAAGTACAATCTCTTGAACATGTTCCTTATTTACATGTCCTTCATTCCTTTCATTTATTTTCCAAACCTTTCTGTATCTGACATATTACCTTTTCTCTATAGAATTTTCTTCATCTCATTTTATTGTCAATCTTGCGATCTTTGGTACCTGGTATTTGTTCACTTATTCTTCCTTTTTTCTTATTCATACTTTCTTATATCTGATATCAATATTCTCTTAATGGAAGTATCGATCATGCTTCTACAATCATTGGCTATGTTTCCATAGTTACAACATTTGTAGCACTCAATGTTACATGCGACCACATAGGCACGGTCTGCTTGAACATTTATTTTATAATTCCTGCAATCTGCAACCTTATGTGCAAAGTTAGTACAATAAAAAAAATGACCATAAAATAAATTTTCATACCTGGGTGTGAATGATCTTCTGTGTGGCATAGTCCTTCTGAATTTTTTCCTTGACTGGTCATTATCATGATTGAAGCTTCTTGGTGGCTTGAAAATGGATGGTATTCTTGAAGATGTATCTTCAATAGTTTTCTTAGATTCTGGTTGACCATGATTCCTTCCTTTGAGTACTTCTGCATAACTCTTTCTATTGTATTCATTCTTCTTTTCTAGCAACATAGAGTGCTTCTCTTCATTCTCTACAACTAATGTGGATGTTTTTGTCTCTTCAACGTTCTTGTTGAGATTGACAATTTTGACTCTTAGTGTGACAACTTCTTCTTATTCAATATTCTCAACCTCTTCTTCTTTCTTCATTATTTGAGACTTCATGACCTCTTTTGTTCTCTTTGCTTCTTCAAGTTGGATTTTCAATGTAATTATTTCTTCTTCTAGTCTTCTCTCTTCCTGACCAAAATCTTCCTCAAGTTGGTTTAATTCATTGGTTCTTTCCTTGAGATGATCCATCAATATATTTTCTCTCTTTTTTGCTTCTTTTTCTTGTGCTACGATGTTGGATTCTAAACATTTCTTTTGATATTCTAGAGTTTATTCAATTCTTCTGGCCTCTTCTAGTTGATCTCTTAAATTCTTGATGACTTGTTGATCCTTTTCGGAACCTTGAACACTTTGTTTTTGCTTCATCAATTCTTTCTTTCCTTATATATTTAATTACATTGATCAATTTTTCTCATCAACTTCTTCTTCATCATACTCTTCCTCTTCTGAATCTTTCTAACGTGATGAGCATCTTTCTTCTTGTTCTGTATCTGCATCTTCTTTGGCATTTTTTGAATCTGCGGTGGGTGAAGAATATATTTCATGTAACTTATCCCAAAGTTCTTTACCTAATGAACATTTACCAACGTTTTCTCTTACCGATTTAGGTAATCTTTCCCAGATGAAATTCATTGCTATTTTTTTTATTCTTCTTCAATTCCTTCTTGGTTGCAGTCTTTGCCCTTTTTGAACTATCATATCCTATAACAATTGATCGCCAAATATAATGTCCCTGTGCCTATAAAAATACTTCCATCCTTCTTCTCCACATCTCATACTTAAAACCATTCTTACCATTAAAAATTGGTACTCCATTCTTAGAACAATCCATGATCTCCTTTGAGTGGTTAAACTGTTTCCTGAAGGAACCTCGCTCTGATACCAATTGTTGGATTACTGAGAGGGGGGGGTGAATCGGTAATAGCATAATTATAATCATTTTTCTACAAATAATCTAAGTGTTAAATCAATGTAGAATTATTGTCCAATAATGAGCAATAAAAAATGAACAATCAGACACATAAATAGTACACCAATGTTTTACGTGGAGACCCAAATTGGGAGAGAAACACAGAATGGTTTTTCTTATATGTATTGAAGAATTACATTCATTGGAAGCACTAACTCCTTTGTTTTCCAGCTGCAACTTGAAGGAGGATCCAACCCCCTAGTTTCTCAGGTTACAACCTGAGGGAAGCTCCAACTCCCCAATTCTCTGGCTACAACCAGAAGGAGGCTACAACCCCCTATGTTCTTTGTATACAAATGGAAGGTGGATAGAACTGCCTGTCCTTGCCCCATATAAACGCCCTGAAATATAAGTAGAATGACGGAACCATTGTCACACTATCACTGTGAGATATACTGTTGTAAACATGTACCAGACAACTTGTACCAATAACCTGAACCATGCATCAACCATGCATCAACTTGTACCTCAACCTGTAATCAACTTGTACCATAAAAAAGTGCATCAACCATGCACCAACCTATACGAACCAACCTGTAATCAACCAGTACCATAAACAAGTACATCAACCATGCACCACATTGTACCTCAACTTGTACCATGAACAAGTGCATCAACCATGCACCAAACCTGTACAAATAACTTGTCACAGCAACTTTCCCAAACAACCTATAACAACAACCTATCTCATCAATTTTATCGACTAAATTAGATATACTCACCAAGATCAATCACCAAGACAACTCTCAAATATGTGCATCAAACAAGTATAACACAACAACTCAGAATCATCACCAACATCAATATGTGTTTCTAATAATACAAGTATGCTATATCATCCATAAACCATGTGTCAAAAATACTACTAAAAAGTGCCTCCAACCATGTACCAAGTATGTACCAATCATGTATAAACTACTCATCAACTATGACTCATCAATATGTACCAACATCATCAACTATACACCTCATGTATGTGCCAACTCATCAACTACTTGTCTCAATCATGAACCTGACATGTACCTCAACCAAATGCCCTCATCAATTTCATCATACATATATGATTTGTAACTCTATAATACACCTGGTGTATATGATCACATTCCTGCAAACCTTTCTTAACTTTAACAACAAGAGACTAGCATTTTCACCAAACTTCTCTTTAGTCTCACATGCCTAGTTTTGGATTAGTCAACAACCCTAACTTGAAATAATCATAACTTTGTACCTGTAATGAATAAAGATATGAAACTGATACAAAATGTTCTTCAATGTGTTTTATGCAATTTCTCCAGGTGTTACTACTTGGAACCTCTCAGAAAAAAAAGTTATAGCAAGAATGAAATACCTTGTTGAATTCTAGCTTATTCTAGAGAGTGACCTTGTAGAGTGTGCCCCGCACTGAATATTTGTTGAATCGATATGAAAATATTACATAGAATACTAAATACTATATTTTAAGAAACACAGTTGGTATTAATATTATGAAGAAGTTATGACGTTTTTACCCAAAACACCTATTTTAGACTAGTTTCAGGACTAGCCACAAACCCTATTTTCCACGGAGTGTAACTCCAAAACTACAACGACCCACAAGCTGAATTTGTTACCAAGGATACTTGGATATGTTTCGTCAATGGAATAGAAATTAAACGGTATGAAGCATTCTATAAAAAAACTTATTGTTAAAATGGTGAGATGACTTGTAAATAACATACCTTAGAAAACAACATCAAAATAATTTATCCTTCCTTGAATTCCGACCTTCTTTTCTTCACCTTCCCTTAGTAATTTAGCTTATATGTCCTTTGGTTACCTCATAAACCTATAGGTATTCAATATACTCAAGTATGTCTAAAATCAGAGGGCTTTGACTCTGTAGCACCCATCCACAGGATGCTAAGCAATTTACTATTTATCTAAATACTTACACATTAACAACTTTGTTTTAGCATTATTTCATTGTTTTTTTTTTTTACACAATTCTCCTACATATTCTCAATGACAAATCTAATAACATGATGAAATAAGTAGTAGGCTAACTTTAAGATTTAAG
>ML787168.1:340948-356249 GCA_009831015.1 Picea engelmannii
TTGAATTGTTAATATGGAATAAGTAGGAATGTTATTGAGGACAGTTAAGGCACAATAATAACCCCTGTACGGGCAATGTAAAGTATGGTAGAAATTGGGAGGCATGTGAAGATATTAAGGAGAATTTGGCTAGCATTCAATCATGGATGGGTCATAGACATTTACTGGTCCTTAATTTTAAATGGTCGTCGTCCGAGTCTTGTAGCGTGCCTCCCGTAAGGGGTGTATTTGTTCTTCTTATTTATATTTCACTTGATTATGGTTAGTTTGTTGCTTGGTCTGTTGTGTCGGTTGGGATATAGACACCTCCATGTTCCTCAGAACAGTCGCCAGCCCTGAGACCTTAAATGGTTAAAGAAGATGGGAAATCGGGCTTGAGCGTTGCTTATGTGTCTTGGAGGTCCTAACCTTGCAGGGTAGGACGGGCGGGAGGTCAGTCGTATTTAGCAGTCAGTTTTACTTGTCGTTAGTTGTTGCGTTGGGCACCTTTGCCTATGGTCTTAGTTGTGTGCAATTACTCGTCGTATGCTTTTGTCTTCTTGCACTGAACACCGTGGTCGCGCTTGCTTAATGTCAAGGGGCGACATAGAGTCACGTGTGTTTTTACTTCTTCGCGCGCGCACACACCGTACGCACAAAAAAGAATTTGCACCTGTCACTAGAATGGTTGTCGTAACGAGGCGGTTTGTTACAATGCATTAATTAAACTGGGGATTGTAGAGGGGATTCTACACATGCTCTCAAATTACCATTCCTTGGATGCTCTATTTAACTGTGGTACAAGGATTTTATAGAATCTCCTACCTCCTCTAAAATGTTGTCAAAATATCATTCCTTGGATGTTTTTCTTAACTATGGTGTAAGTTTTAAACCTGTGAAGTAAAGAAATGCATATAGATTCTTAAGTAAAACATAAATTAATCAATGGCTCATTCACATATTACACAAAGATTTATACCAGAAACCCTCAACCGGGGAAAACCTTTCTTATATTCATTATGTCGAATTTCACCATTCATCATACAATATATAAACTGGTTTTAGGTATTCCATAGATACCAAAACCCTAATCCCTTAATCCATAATTAATTTAGAAAACCGTTAAAAATAGCAAAATCCGCTAAAAATAGAAAAAACCATCCACAGACACAGACATGCAAAGAATATAACACATACCCAACATTCTCCCATGTGTTGTTTTCTTTGCATCCAGGGTTCCACAGGATTATATAGTCAACAATCCAGGGCAACAATGCCCATTGTTACTCTACACCAAGAGAACTTTTCTGTTCTTATAGACTTTGTCAATGAATTTGTAACATTCTTCAAAGTGTCAACCTTTTCCAACAACACCTTATTTTCCTCAACCATGTCTCTCACAAAGTGATATTGAACATCAATATGCTTTGTCTTCAAATGATAAGCTAGGTTCTTTGCCAGGAAAATTGCACTCTAACTGTCACAATCTAATCTCACTGCTTGTTGTACCAACCCAATACCTGAACACAATCTCTGTAACCATATTTCTTCCTTTGTTGCATTAGTGGTTGCCATCTATTCATCTTCTGTAGTTGAGAGTGCCACTACAACCTGTCTTTTTCTCATCCAACTGATTGCTCCTCCAAATAGATTAAACACACACCAACTTGTAGATCTTCTGTGATCCATATATCTAGCCCAGTCTGCATCGGAAATGCCATGTATGTCCACCACTCTATCCAATCTTCGTCTTCCTTGGTAGAATAATCCATAATTGGTAGTGTCACGCAAATACATGAAGACCCTCTTTACTATTGTCCAATGATCCTTCCATAGTTTTTACATATACCTACTCAAAACTCCCACTGCATGTGTAATGTCCGGTCTAGCACAGACCATTGCATACATCAAATTGCCAACTGAACTTGCATACAGAACATGTGACATGTCCTCCTCTTCTTCCTATGTCTTGGGACACTGATCTGCAAATAAATTTACACCTATAGGGATAGGAACCTTGATCGGTTTACCTCCATGTATATTAAACCTCTGCAATATTGTCTCAACATATTTTCTCTGATTCAACCAGAGTTTCTTGTTTGCACGATCTCTTTTAATTTCCATTCCCATAATGAAGTTAGCACCACTGAGATCCTTCATGTCAAATTTGGATGATAGTTGTGATTTCACCTCCTTGATAACATCCATGTTATTTCCTACCAACAACATGTCATCAACATACAACACTACATAAATGAATTAATTACCAATCTGCTTGGAATATACATAGTGATCAACCCTGCTTCTCACAAGTCCCAATCCAAGGATGTATGTGTCAAACTTTTGGTACCACATCTTAGGTGATTGCTTCATACCATATAGTGACTTCTTTATCTTACAGACTAGATCTTTCTTTCCCTCCACTACAAAGCCTTATGGCTACTTCATGTAGATTTCTTCTTCCAGATCCCCATGTAGGCATGTTGTCTTCACATCCATCTGTTCCACTTCAAGATCAAAAGAAAAAACAATAGATAAAAGAGATATAATATAAGTTAAATTAGAAACAGGAGAAACAATCTCACCAAAATCAATTCCCTCTACCTTGGAATAACCTTTTACTACTAACCGAGCTTTGTATTTATTCACTTTTCCTTCTTCATTAAATTTCTTCTTAAACAACCATTTGCTACCAACAAATTTTCTTCCAGCTGGAAACTCAACTATATCCCATGCCTCATTCTTATCCAAGGGATCCATTTCTTCAACCATGACCTTCTTCCATAGTTTACTATCCTCTAAATTCATTGCTTCCCTGACAATTCTCGGATCATCATCAGTAATAGATAAAGCAAAATTGGAACGAAAATCAGGTGGACTATACCTTTTTGGTTGCCTTATTTCTCTCACTAATCTCCTCAATACTGGGGTATGAGGTTCTTCTTCTTCTTCTTCTTCATCTTCTTCAGATGATTCAAATTTTTCATCATCCAACTCTAGCTCTATTTTCTCAGGTTTGTCTTGCCTTGGTAGGAATTCTTGTTTGGACACATCTTTTACCTCTCTAAAAACAACATCCTGACTATAAAAAGTCCTCTGAGTTACTAGGTTCCAAAGATTATAACCTTTCATACATAACCAATAAAGATACACTTTTCAACTTTTTTATCCAACTTACTCCTATTTTCCTTTGGAACATGTACATAAACATCACAACCAAACACTCTAATATGTTGAAGAGAAGGTCTATTTTCAGTCCATACCTTGTGTGGAGTTTTATCATCCAACGCTGATGAAGGTGATCGATTGACCAGGTAACATGTTGTACCAATTACATCTGCCCAGAATTCATGTCCTAACTCGTCACCGCTGAGCATGCTCCTTGATTTTTCTATCAGTGTCATGTTCATCCTTTCTGCAACTCCATTCCGCTGAGGAGTGTATGGAGTAGTCTTCTACCTTGATATACCACACTTCTTATAGAATTCTTCGAATTCATTTCTGCAGAATTCTCCATCCTTATCTTTTCTCAATACCTTTATTTTCTTTTCTGTTTGATTTTCTACCAGGGCCCTAAACTCTTTAAATTTATCAAATACCTTAGATTTCTTTCTAAGAAAATAAATCCATGTGTTCCTTGAGAAATCATCTATGAATGAAACATAATACACAGATTTACCTAGGGATGGAACAGGAACAGGTCCAAACAAATCACTGTCTATGAACCCTAAGATCCCCTTTTCTCTTGTTGCACCAGATGGGAATCTTACTCGATTTTGTTTACCATATATGCAACATTCACAGAAATCAAAATCCAGAGTACAATTAAACATACCTTCAACCATACCTTTACTGTGTAGTGTTCGAAGGCCCTTTTCTACAATATGCCCCAGTCTTTGATGCCAAAGCATGGTCTTCTTTTCAGGGACGATATTGGTCTTGTCTTCTTTGTTTGTCTCCTCAAGGACAACATAACTGTTACACCCATTAGTATAAGTTCTTCCCAACAAATTGTATAGAGTTCCACATCGAACTCCCCTCATCAACACCATTTCTCCTCGTACCATCTTTCAAGTGTTCTTTCCCAATACAGTATCCACTCCTGCATCATCCAACTTTCTTACATATATTAGGCTCCTTTCTAGTTTTGGAATGTGCAGAACCCCAGGGAGAGTTCTAATGCTTCCATATTTTAAAAACAACTTAACCCTTCCACGTCCCATGATTTTGGCTGTCGAGTCATATCCTAGGAATACATCACCACCATCATATTTTTCATATTCAGAGAACCACTCCCTGTGAGGAGTCATATGGTATGAAGCACTTGAGTCGATCAACCATACATCAGGGTCTGCATCTGTACCTGTAGATGTCAAGTAAACATCACCTCCTTCTTCAGTGGAGGTTTTCGCCTCTGTGGAAGAGGTACTATTAGATCCCTTTGGTTTATCAACCTTCTTAGACATGCAATCTTTCTTATAATGCCCTATTTTACCACACTTCCATCATTTCCTCAAAGATTTTCATGGACACTTAGATCTACCTGTAGATTTAGATCTCCCCCCCGAAGAGTTACCAGGATTCATGTCTTGTGTATGACCTCTTACAAATAAAGAATATGTGTTATGACCATCCATGCTTTTCCACCTCATCTCTTCAGATAACAAGGATGCAACTACATCCTCATACTTCAATGTAGATTGAGTGGTACTACCTATTGCTACAACCATATTATTCCCAAAGTCTAGCAAAGAACATAACAAAGTAATGCACTTATCTTCTTCTACAATTGTAATATTAATAGAGACAAGTTGACATACCAGAGTATTAAAGGAATTTAGATGTTTTTTCATTGAATCTCCATCTTCCATCCTAAGATGATACAACTTCTTTCGAAAAAACAACTTGTTTACCAGAGACATTGATAGATACAAATTCCCCAACTTATCCCATAGTTCCTTGGTTGTAGATTATCCTAAGACATTCAACAACACCGAATATTCCAGGCAAAGTCAAATAGTACTCCTTTCTCTTGTGTCCGACTTCTCCCAATCTTCCTTCGACATACCAGTAGGTGGTGTACTAGTAGTTTGTGTACTAGTAGGTTGTGTACCAGTATCCTATGTGCTAGTAGACGGTGTACTAGTAGCCTGTGTACCAGGATCCACAATGATCCATTGTTCCTTGTCTACAAGAAGGTCCTCCATCTTGATCTTTCATAGCTCAAATTTTTTAACGTTGAACTTCTCTATATCAATTCTAGAAGAGCTCACCATTCCTCTCTATACACTCAAATCACTGTATAAATTTCAATACAAATAAAGTATCTCTTGCGATTCTCTTGGTCTAACAATTATATGCCACTGTTAAATACATAATTGCTTCTACTAATATTCTTGCGGAAATTAAACCACAATCAAAAAGTGAAATATCAAGAACACATAACACAAATTTTTTACTGGGAAAGCGTAAAGCTAAAAACCCCACTATCATATATTATGTATATCATGGATCATGAAACAATATCATACAAAACTCTAATCCAAGAGATCTCAGTACAATACAATCGTCTCACACTGTCATACAAAACTCAGCAAATACGTGTGTCGATTTTTTTCTCCAAACAACCTACCTCCTCTGCACATTCCATGCAATTAGAATTCTCACAATGAATTCGAATTTTCTAGTTTGCACATGCTCATGAGCATATCCACTGCATGTGTGATTGCATGAGTGCACTTCACTGAAATCACAACTGATAGCCAAAATGTCTCTGTCACCTGTTATCTCAACTAGGTCTCCACTGGATCTGACATGCATGTAGTTAACAGTGGTAGATCTTTAGTTGCATGTGAGATCATTGATTGTGAATTAATTAATAATTAATTCACTGAACTCTCACTAGTGCAAGTTTAGTTACAACTAGTACAACTGGGCTTAACTCACTTAATTGAGTTAAACTACTTTACAACTCTCATAAGTACACTTATAACTCTGTTACAACTTCAAGTCACCTCCATGTCTTACCAGTCAAACTTTGAACTCGAATTTCCTATAGTTAAATGATTTGCCATTTCAGTTAATTATTTCAATTAATTATGAGATAATAGATTAATATTTATTGTCCAATTTATTTAAGGGAAAAGTAAATTAGACACATGTTTCTTGTTGAATTTTCAACACTCCCTCTCAACAAGAAAGGGATTATCCTTCACCCCAATCCTGTCTCTATGATATTCGAATTTGCTCCTGGTGAGCGCCTTCATTAGAATGTATGCATCATGATCTTCCGCTACACACAATCTTTGAGATGATGATACTGGATCTTGATATGCTTAGATCTATCATGAAAATAGGATTAATCAAGAGTTTAATGAAACTATGATTATCACAATGAATCACTGTTGGATCTAAATGAGAAACAAACAAAACAACCAAGATCTTTCTCATCCAGATAGCCTCACACACAACTTGGCTCGGTGCCATGTATTCCTCTTCTGCTGAACTGAGTTCCACGGATCTTTGTTTCCTGCTGTACCAAGAATGATCTGTCAGGACTTTTCGAAATGACTATGGTTGAGTTTTTAATTGCATGCATTAATTGACCATTGGGAAACTTAATGAAAGAGAGAGAAAAGGAAACGGATTATACAGCCATTAACATATTTTCAGATCTGAAAAACAATGAAAACAGCAAACCATAATGCACAAGTTTGATAACGGAGTTCGGCAACTTTGCCTACGTCTCCGGGACTTTTCTCTGTGAGGGAGGCTTCTTTATTTCTTTTAGAAAGCTTATTAGTACATCTTTACAATGCCGATTGGCTTCTAGACCAATCTGGTCATGTTCTTCGTGATCTCTAGAATCTTGCACAACTTACGGCACCTGAAACGGATGTCCCAAGCTCTCAGAAATCGTCCGACAGCATCTCCTCCTCAACATCTTCCCTGCCTCAAACTGGCTTAGACCTTGCTTTGCCTCAGCATCTCTGCTCTCCAAAACCGTCCAAAAGATCTCCAAAGTCTCTTCCCATGGCCTCAAATGGCCTTGGTTAAATAGTTGGGAAAGTTGGTTGCAATCTCCAACTTCCTCCCAAAATTTAGGCTCTAAAAAAGCCCAATAACTCCCAATTATGAGTTAATTACATTAAAATAACTAAAGTTGGTTGAAAAACCCATTTCAAAACTATATATTAGTTATAAATGGGCTTATAGCCCCCTCCAACGGCACGTGCGCTCCTGTTTCATGTCACATGAAGGTTCATATGGCCAAGCGCTAGCCCAAAAGGGCTAGCGCTGGCCCTAACCGCGCTCTAACACTTGGTCGCATGGAACATGGTATAAAACCGTGGCTTTTAACACATTGTACCAACCGTTTAATTAACCCGCGCGGCATAACTTGTAAAACTCCCGCCGCACTCCCGGTTCCATGGACGTGGTCGTGTGCGCCGAGGGTTGGGGCCAAGCCCCGGCCCTTTCCCCCCGCCATCCAACCATTAACACAATTTAAATACCAATTCGCCCGTTTATAAAACAAGGCACAACTGGTGGTGTAGCGGTCGTAGGTTTAATATGAAAATGCTATGTGTGGAGGAGGTCTGGGGTTCGAATCCCCCTGGCCCAAAAACTTTTTGACATAGCCCTCATTGGCTAAACCCGGGGTGCCACGTGGCAGCCCGTGATTGGGCCACGTGCCACCTTAACCACCAATCAAACCTTGACACGTGTCGGCTTCTGATTGGTCCATGTGTCTTGCCACTTGTCAAGCCGTACTGCCACGTCACTCTGCCGCGTCAGCTCTACCGTACGCACTGTCAGCTTGCCATGTCATCTTTCGTACGCCACGTCACTCGAGCCACGTCATCTACTGACGTCATCCATGCCACATGTCACCCTTCTAGTGGTGACACGTGTCACCTTCGGATTGGCCCAACCATGTGCCAAAAGTACCAAATCTGCCTGACACGTGTCGCCTTCTGGTGCTGCCACGTGTCCTGTACGGGACCTGCCACATCTCGTCATACGGACCTGCCACGTCACCTGTACGGACATTCCATGTGTCATCGTACGGACTGACACGTGTCCTGTACGAACTGTACGGACAGGTACAATCAGCATCCCAAAATTTTGCCTGTTTGGCTCGGCGGACAGAATGCGATATCTTCTTCATACGGACTCCGTTTGACATAAAAATTATACCACCGGAATCAGGAAGACGAGACAGACGCAATGGTGTTGGTTTCGTCGGATTCTAAGCACTTTCATTTTTGAGCATTTTTCATGCCCTGATAGCCTTCTGAATCCGATTTCGGATCAAAGAAACAGCTGTAAATCCGATACTAAAGATCCCCCCTGATGTGATCTTTCTATCCGTTGGGCTTCCCGTCCAATATACATCCGTGAAGCCATGCAACTTCACCTCATCCATCTATTTGTACCATAATCCATACTCATATGTTTCCTTCAGATATCTCAGGACATGCTTACCCGCCTTCCAAAAGATTTTGGTAAGATTAACCATCACCTGACTTAGCTGGTTAACCGCATAGAAAATGTTCGGTCTCATGTTCACTAAATACATTAGTGAACCTACTAACTGTCGATATACAGTAGTATCCACTACCTCTCCAGAAGTAGCATCTTCTTTCCTCCAGTTTCCTGGAAGAGGAGTATCCATGGGTTTGTAGTCCTCCATGTGAAACTTACCCAGTATCTCCCTTGCATACTTTCCTTAAGACACAAAAAGTTCACCATCTCGCTGCCATAATTCCAATCTAAGGAAATAATGAAGAAGGCCCAAATCCTTCATCTCGAACTCCTTTGCAAGGTCATCCTTGCATGAGTGTATCAGTTTCTCATCACTAGTGAGTATGAAATCATCAACATAAAGAAAAATTATTAAAATCTTACCCTCCACCACAATTTGGTATAGGTTTGCATCCACTTCACTTTTGGTGAAGCCCAATCCAGTGAAATAGTTGTCTATCCTAGTGTACCAAGTATGGGGTGCTTGCTTCATCCCATACAATGCTCTCTTGACTCTACACACATGTGACTCCCTGTCAAAGGTCTCAAAACATTCTGGTTGCTCAATGTACACTTCTTCCTCAATGATCCCATTGAGGAATGTAGTTTTTACATCCATCTGATGAATGTGACAACCCATCTGCGCTGAGAGTGCAAGGATGGATCTTATGGAAGAGTACCTTACGACGGGTGCAAAGTTCACATCATAATCTATTCCCTCGATCTGTGAGAAGCCTCGAGCCACAAACCTGGCCTTGTATTTATCCACACTCCCATCAACAACTTGTTTTACCTTGTAGATCCATCTCGAACCTACCACTGATTTGTCGACCGGTCTTGGGACAATTTCCCATGCATTATTTTTTACAATGGAGTCATAGTTCTCTACCATAGCATCAACCCAAGTGGGATCCTGCACTTCTTCCTGAAGGGAAGATGGTTCAGTCAAAATCCATTTGCTCATGAGAGCCATGTATCAAGTAAATCGATCAGGAGACGGTCTCTGTCTGCGCTGTGAAGTAGGGGCTCCTACATTCTGTGCAACATCTAGTCTCAATTTGTCTACTTCTGTGGTGCACTTTCTTCCATTTATGATGGATGGCTCTGCTTGAGTGGTTTCCTCCACTCCATGAACCTCCTCATGTGGTTGATCCACATCTTGAGACTCATCTTTGGGAACCAATAGTTCATCTTCTGCATGCAAGTCTAGATCCCTCTCAAGCGATGACCACATGGATTTCCCCTCATCGAACTTTATATCCTCTCACATAATGATCATCTTACTATTTGGAAAATACACACAATAATTATGGGGTGTTTCCGTGTACCCCAAAAATATCCCAACTTCAGCAATCGTTTCTAGCTTCTTCCTGGAATCCTTGGTCACATGCACATAAACAGATGAGCCAAAGATCTAAAAATGAGAAACATCAGGATTCTTACCAGTGAAAGCTTCTTCAGGTGTACTCATGCCAAGTATTCTATGAGGAAAACAGTTTTGCACATAAACCGCAGTATTTCATATTTTTTCCCACAAATACATTGGTAGGCCCTAATCATGCAGCATCACTCGTGCATCACCCACGATCGTTTTGTTCTTCCTCTCTGCGACCCCATTTTCTTGTGGGTTATGCAGTGCTATGAGTTCTCTTCAAATTCCTTCTTTGGTGCAGAAGTATTTGAATTCATTAGAGATGTATTCTCCACCATTATTGCTCCTTAGAGCCTTCACTTGCTTGCCCGACTCTTTCTCTACCAATGCTTTAAACTCATAGAACTTTGAGAATGTTTGATCCTTCCTCTGCATGAAGAATATCCAGCATTTGCGAGAAAAGTTATCAACAAAAATAACATAATACCTATGTTTTGTTGTTGAAGCAACTGAGAATGGTCCACACATGTCTATGTGAATTCTCTCGAAGATCACCGAAGCATGGTTCTCCTTTTCATGAAAGGTGAACTTTACATACTTCCCCACGGTGCACCCTTTGCACTGATCTAACTGAGAAAGTGTTCCCCTTGGAAGTCTAGTAGATATTTGTTTCATGATCTTCAAGGCTCCATGATGAAGATAGCCCAATTGCCTGTGCCATAATTTTCCCTCATCCCAGCTCACCACTTTTTCTACCTTGCCCACCATGGCACCACAACCATCTACCTCCATCATGTAGATATTCTTAACTCAAATCCCTATCTTCTTGACTTGACCCATTGATTTATGTCGCAAGTAGGATTTTCCACTGCTGAAAGTAATGTCATAGCCTTTGTCCTCCAACATTGTGACTAAAACCAGGTTTTTCTTCAGACCTGGAACATGCATAACATTTTTCAGTTGAAATGGTTTACCTGAATCCCTCTGAAAGGTAATGGTACCAATGCCAGTCACATTGTATTGTCCATCGTCACCCATCTCAATATGCATTCTAAGATCTTTCTCCTCCAAGTCACTGAAAGACTCTTTATCTCCCGTCATGTGGTAGGAAGCGCCACTATCCAAATACCACACCAATCCCCATGCACTTGAAGCCATGCATGTGATCAAAGAGAATTCAAGTTCAAATTGTGAGACACGAGCCTCACCAGTTGCAACTCCAACAATCGTCTTGTTCTACCTCTTCTGCGGACAGTTAGTAGTGAGATGCCCATGTTTGTGACACTGAAAACACTTCACTTTGGAAAAATCCAGCTTCTTGACTTTATAATCGGATTTTGAATGAAATTTCTTCCCTTTCCCTTTCCTTTCATTGGCAGTCAAAGCACAATCCTCTTCATCGTCACGCTTTGATGAAGATCCATCTCTAGTGTTCTACCTGAACTCCTCCTGCACTAGATCCGACCATAGTCGTTCACAATCTAGCAATTTTTCCCTTCCATTGACAGAGTCTTGATAACTATGCCAACTCTTGGGAAGTCCTAGGAGAGCCAAGCTCACCAAATCATCAACAACGACTATTATTCCCACACTTCCAAGCTCATCCTGACATTGGACAAACTTCGTGAGATATTTTGGAATGGAGTCCCTATTCTCCATCTTGATCTTCCTGAGTTTATCTTTGAGCACCAATTTCCTATGGTCGTTGTTGTTTTGGAACAAATACGTCAAAACCTTCCACATTGCATGTGGTGTGGCTTTCCCATGGAGATTTGAGACAATGTGGTCTTGTACTCCCTCCAATATAATCCTCCTCGCCTTTGCCACTTTCTTTTTCCATGCATCAAGATTTGCAGTGTCTGTCACATCCAGCTTAAGAACATCTTTGTCAATGTATTCCTTCAATCCATTGTCTTCGAGTACTTCTTCCATCCTATCCTTCCAAGCAATGTAGTTTGTGTTGCCCTCGAGTGTATACTCCAACCTCAAGCCATCGAAAGACATTTCGATCTTGAATCAAATATAGCACCAAGAAATTCCTGCAAATTTGAATTTTATCCAACCACAAACTCAACTGTTGCAATCTCTCTTTCCCTGGGAGGTTCGCACCTAACCTGTGTCTAGCCTGAGGGAAGTTCGCACCTCACCTGTGTCTAGCCTGCGAACTCTTGGAGGGAGTTTGCATTGTAATGCACAGTGGGGTGAGGGAGGTTCACACCTCTCCCTTAAGAAGCCTGTGAGAATCTTAATGAAGTTCACACCTCTCCTTTGAGTAGGGTGCGAGAATTTTTTCTCCTAGAAATGTGTGAAGTTTTCAGTACTAAGGTTCGCACCCTGCTAGAGAAAGGACTTGCGAAAATACTATTATTTTCGCACCTCACCTCCGTGGCTCCATGGCTCTGATACCATGTAGAAATTTCAATACAAATTAAGTATCTCCTGCGATTCTCCTTATATAACAATTATATGCCACTGTTAAATGCAGAATCGCTTCTACTAATATTCTTGCAGAAATTAAACCACGATCACAAAGTGAAATATCAAGAACACATAACACAGAAGTTTTACCGGGAAAGCATAAAGCTAAAAACCCCACTATCATATATTATGTATATCATGGATCACGAAACAATCTTATACAAAACTCTAATCCAAGAGCTCTCAGTACAATACAATCGTCTCACACTGTCATACAAAACTCAACAAATACACGTGTCAATTTCTGTCTCCAAACAACCTACCTCCTCTGTACAATCCCTGCAATTAGAATTCTCACATTGAATTCAAATTGTCTATTTTGCACATGCTCATGAGCATATCCACTGCATGTGTGATTGCATGAGTGCACTTCACTCAAATCACAACCGATAGCCAAACTGTCCATTTCACCTGTTATCTCATCTAGGTCTCCACTGGATCTGACAAGCATGCAGTTAACAGTGGTAAATCTTCAGTTGCATGTGAGATCACTGATTGTGAATTAATTAATAATTAATTCACTGAACTCTCACTAGTTCAAGTTTAGTTACAACTAGTACAACTGGGCTTAACTCACTTAACTGAGTTAAACTACTTTACAACTCTCATAACTACACTTATAACTATGTTACAACTTCAAGTCACCTCCATGTCTTACCAGTCAACCTTTGAACTCGAATTTCCTATAGTTAACTCATTTGTCATTTCAGTTAATTATTTCAAGTAACTATGAGATAATAGATTAATATTTATTGTCCAATTTATTCAAGGGAAAAGTAAATTAGACACATGTTTCTTGTTGACTTTTCAACAATCACCAGTACAAAAGCTCCCACTAAACCCAGGTTTATCACATACCTAAGATAAACTTGATCTATAAAGGCTGAGCCAAACCCTCAGCAACAAAGGCGTCCCTCTGATGCGAAAAACGAGCTCTGATACCACATGTAAGTTTTAAACTTGTGAAGTAAAGCATTGCATATAGATTCTTAAGTAAAACATAAATTAAGTAATGGCTCATTCACATAGTACACAAAGATTTATACCGAAAACCCTCAACCAGGAAAAACCTTTCTTATATTTATTATGTCGAATTTCACCATTCACCCTACAATATATACAATGTTTTTAGGTATTCCGTTGATACCAAAACCCTAAGGGGCATAGCTTGCCCCATGGGACACCCTACGAAGCGTCCGACGCACACGACACAAAGACCACTACTAGAACGATCGTCAAACACAGTACATGCCCACACACACATACAAAGAATATAACACATACCTATAAAAATACATATAAAAATGTATTGTAAACTTTTGAAAACATATCTTAACATTTTATTTCAAAGAGGATCTCTTGTAATAATTATTAATGTAAAAAATCATAAAGAGAAGGTAGACATATTATTTGGATAGGTGGTGTGTCAGATTTTACTATATTGATGGGATTTGACTTTGTTTGGAAGAAGATTATATATTAATTAAAGATTGAAACCACTATATACTCCATTTCTTCATTTGATTAGTGGACAACAAGCACTGTAGTCTGTTGGAGTACGTCAGGCACTGTCATTTGCATTGAGTAGCTTTTAAAAAAAAACTGAAAATTTGAATTAAGAGCGATAGAAGCGGGTAGCTTTTAAAAAAAACCTGAATATTTGAATTAACAGCGTTACAAGTGGCTAAATTTGGATGATACTTTTACACGTAGATTTCGAGTGCTTCAAATATAAATAGATAGGATTCTTACATATTGTCAAACCCGATAACAGAATATCGGTTTACTTTATTAGCTCGAGGGACATGGATCCAAATACATCCGATTATCAATGGTCATCACAATAATAAATGATAATAAAAAAGTCTCAATGCACTCACGAAGCGTGAGGAAGGTGCTCACTCAATGAAGTGAGTAGGTATCTATGTATGCCTATATGGACGCCATGGCGAGCAAAAGAGATCCTCCAAGGAGGAGGACACCGCCAATACGGTATGAAGGGGAGGCTGTGCTTGCATTTGACCCATTCCCACTTGGGGGACTCGCCCCGTCTGTCGACGAAGGTGCTGGGGATGATGGGGCAGGCGATCCAACAGTTGGTGTGCTGGGAGTCACCGATGATGGGGACGGCGATTGGACAGTTGGTGTGCTGGGAGTGCCGGATGATGGGGACGGCGATGGGACAGTTGGTATGGTGGGAGTGCCGGATGATGGAGATGGAGCGGGCGAGGACGACGGCACGGTTCCGTTGCTCTTTGAAGTTGCGGCCGCGCCAACGGTGATAGTGAGCTTCATGCCCGCAGAGCAATGACCTGTGATTCCGCAGATGTAATACTTGGCGCCCGTGCTGTCCAACGTAACGGTGTCGTTTCCGCTGGTGTGTGTTGCCAACGGATTAGTAATGAGGCACGAATCGTACGCCGCCTTGTTGACCACCAGCGTATTGTGCGTGCCCGGCGTGTATTTGAACACTGCATTATATTCATTCATCACTCTTATCAATATCTTTAATTGCAATTGCATCATCAAATACTTATATTAGATCTTGCTAGAATTTGCGTTTTACCTAGTTTGTCCCCCACAGCAAATGTTTTGCCAGAAGCCCAGGTAGAATAGTTGACGCCCAGATTCCACTGTGCGCTGTCACCGACGGTGTAATCAGTGGCCAAACAATGAAATGGCAAAACCATCATCGCCATTGCCACTACAACTGCAATCCACAGTCTCTGCTGCTCCATCTCTTCCGCTAAAATCACTGCCAATATACGCCGTCCGAACAAACAAATTAACACGCCATACATGCAATCCAAGAAGATACATCACAAGGTCACTGCGTTCTACCATTAAAACTAACAGAATATACAACAATACAGACGGGCATAATTAAGCAACAGTCCATGGCAATATCATGGAAGAATGATGAAAGACCATACGATATAATGGGAA
>ML787168.1:356910-390942 GCA_009831015.1 Picea engelmannii
TATAAATATATAATATTTTATTGTATTATAATTCAACACATCACTTTCATTTTTATTAATATTTTAATGAAATTCTAAAAGACTAGTGTGCAAATACAACGTCCATTTCCCTCATGTGAAAAGTACAAATATAGAGAGTTATATGGACATTGTTTCCAAATGATCATTTGGTCATCATTTTATCAATATTTTAATGAATATTTCTAAAATATTAATTCATGTTTTTATTAATATTTTACTGAATATTTACAGAAGTTTAATGCATGTAAATTGAAGGTTAATTGGTGAAGAAAGAAATATATGAAAATCGACATTTATATAATATATTATTATATATTTTAAATTTTATTATAACTGTATTGATCCTCATTTTATTATTATTTTAAATATTAAATATTAATTTTGTCATTATTTTACATATAATTATTATTATTTATATAATATATTATTATATATTTTAAATTTTATTATAACTGTATTGATCCTCATTTTATTATTATTTTAAATATTAAATATTAATTTTGTCATTATTTTACATATAATTATTATTATATTATATTTATTACAATATGTATTAATATAGAGTATACATTTATATTATAATAATATTAAGATATTATAAAAATTATATAATTTAAAAATTATTTAGAGGGGCTATCATGCAGCAAGACTACCATGGAATTTGAAGAATCTTCCATGGAACTTGTATGGAAGAGAGATTAATAGTCCTCACGAAGATGATCAAGAATGGATTTTCTAAAAATTTAATGGTTAATGGTGATTGGTGACTGATTTATAGGTTGGATAAGGATCCTACATGTCACCAAATGTTATAAATCAACAAAAATCAACTTATGAAGTAAGATGAAATCATCTAAACCTAATGTCAAGTTGTGAATTAGGTTATAAATCAACAAAAATCAACTTATGAAGTAAGATGAAATCATCTAAACTCCATGTGGATTTGTGAATTTGTATTTGAGATTTTGTTGCATTTGTGAGAATGAACCCCTTGATTTAACTAGGATATAGACAAAAAAATTCTTACATCAAAGAAATCAATCTCACATGCTTTAGCATACCTGCGTCGATATCAAAGGATATCTCACACAAGTCTCATGGGTGAGAGAAAAGGATGACTATACGAGTGAATAAAAACGTTACTTCTAAGGTTAGTTTCCCTAATCATGGCGTGTTAAAGTTGATATGACCCCAAGGGGGGACTATATGGGAATAAATGTATATGATATGATTCTAGAGAAGCATATATGGGCTTAAATGCATATGTAATGGGGTAAATGTATATGACATATTGATTGACCTAATAAATGGGTCACATGTGGGATGTGTGAGAGAGAGAGAGAGAGAAATCATTATTGAGAAGCATGGGGATTTGGATGTACAAATTTATTCGAGTATTTGGAGGAGATTTTCCTCTTCTTTAAGGATTTATTTTATAACTCATCTCTTATCTATCTTACAGTTATGTTGCATGCTCACATTTGGGTTACATTGTGTGTACTCTAGTTTCTTATGATATATTAAACATTAGGTACATAACATTTGGAATTATAGCAAGTTCAAATAACATTTGGAACATATCTTCTATACAAGTTTGCTCTCTAGAAATGTACAAAAATCAACAACTTTTGGGAAAGTTTCCATAACTCACTTGGCACATCAAATTATGTTCAAATATGAGCTATTGTAGAGAAGACATATCATAATATGATAGACCAAAAGTTTAGACTCATAAGGGACAAAATTGAACAGAGGTACATCAAGAGAAAGGTCAACTAGCAAGACAATATCAAAATTAAAGTTTTAAAAGGTATGTTAATTTACAATTATCAGAAATTTTGATTGAGATGTCCAAATGAAGTGATTCAAAAGAAATTATAAAGATGAAACATATAATAATACGTTGGAAAATAAATAATAGCCATTTTGGATCATTATTGTCAATATATTGAGGTTGTAATTTGAGGTTTATGGGTGGATCCTAATTAGAACTAATGGAAAAAACTTTGTTTAGTGGAGATCAATATAAAAATGAAATCAATCCTAGGGTATGCTTGAGGATAATGAGGGAAAATTCTAAGACTCTTTTAAGGGTAATTCTCCATTTTTATGGTGAATCTTGGGAGTGGTGGATAAGTATTGATAAAGATACTAAACTAAATTGCACGTGGGAAGTATTTGAAAATTTGTTCTAAAAAATGGATCAAGGAATAAAAAATAGAAGTGATACATACAATTCAAGATGAATTCAATGAATCTAGATAAAAAAAATCAAATTACAGAAAGATATGTTATGAATAGGATTTTGGGGCGATATGTAAGGTACCATATGTGTTATGCAATGAATAATGGAATAAATAAGATGAATTACTAACATAGACAACAAAATATAAAGAACGTTAACACTATAAATGAGACCTTTATTGATAGAAATCCAAGTTCACTTGTTTCTTCCAGGGGGAAACCTCTAACACAAAAGAACACAATTACAAATAATATTCAAGACAACACTTCTCCATGTTTTCTAATCCTATTTATACTATTTTTGTCTTCTAGAAAACATTCTAGAGAAAGATCTTTCTATAAGCATAAGCTTCTATTAAGTCTTCTTACATGAGCTATGTTCACATTATTACTTATTCCTTAGTCACTAATGTCAAATTTTATTACATACAAACATATTATTCTACCTACATGAGGGATTAGGAAGCTTAGGTCCCTAACATGCCCTCCTCTTTAAAAAACAACCATGTCCTCAAGGCTTGTGATGAGAAAACTATTTTAGAATGGTAGCCAGATAGAAGGTGACATCTTCTGATGGTGTATCCTTCCACTGAGCTAAAACTTCCTCGATGGTGCACTGAAAGAGAGGATGCTCACAGTGGTCCAAGACTACTTGGGGATGCAACCAAATGGAGCCTCCTTCATCCAATTTATGGATACTAGTTCGAGTATGGTACTTGGCTCCAATTAACATCTTTAAGAAAGAAACATGAAAATGTGATGGATCTTAGAGTGACTTGGGAGAGATAACTTGTAGGCCATGGGACCCACTCACTTGAGAATTATATAATGGCTATAAAACTTTAGATCTAGTTTATGACAATGTTCAACTTTGAGTCAAGTTTTCTTGTAAGGTTGTCGACAAAGAAATGCCTAGTCCCCTTCAACAAATTGATATTATGAATAACCCTCATCTTCTTGTTGGTTCATGCAATTCTAATCCATGGCCAATTTTTTTTTATGGTACAGAGAATGGTAGCTCTGACTGTAAGTGTGTTATCCATGTCATGAAACTTAGATACACCTAGAAAGTAGGAGAGGACTAAAGACAAATTTTGACCGTAGACTTCTTCAAAGGTAGTCATGCGAGTGGCATCATGGTAAGATGTATTGTACCACCATTCATATAGTGGTAGCCACTAGGCCCATTGAGTTTGTCTATTGGGCGCAAAACACTGCAAATCTGTTTCCAATAATTTTTTGATGGCTTCATTTTGTCTATTAGTTTGGAGATGATAGCTCATTTTGAGATGCAATTGGGTGCCATGGAGTTTGAAAAATTCTTGGCAAAATTTGTTGGTGAAATTTGAATCATGGCTAGAGACAATCGAGTGAGGCATGCCATGAAGTTTGAATATATTGTCCATGAAAAAAGATATTATCCATGAGAATTAGAGCCATTGTGGATGTAGTGAACAAGTGTTGGAGAGCATAAATTAACATCTTTGGAAAAGTGATTGATGACAACCGTGATGATTGACTTATTGATTGATTTGGGTAATCCAACAATGAAGTTCATGGAAATATCAATCCATATAGAAAGGGGGATATGAATCACTTGGAGGGTGCCTGGATTTTTTACTTTTTGTCCCTTATTGTGTTAAAAAGTATCACATTTGACCACAAAGGTGCATATGTCCTATTTGATTTGTTCCTAGAAAAAGGAACATTTGACCTGTTCATAGGTTTTGTGAAAGCCTAAATTCCCAACTATTTGTGAAGAATGAAGTTTAGAGATAACAATGGATTTAAGGTGAGACTATTTTCTTAAGTACATGAAACCTTTATATTGAATCTCTTGATTGTGCCAAGAGTATCCCAAAGAGGGTTGAGGATATTGTTGCAATTGTTGGATCATGTTAGAAAGTTTGGGATCTTGGAACCATTCCTGTCGAACTATTTGTAACCAGTCTGCAAAAATCAAAGAGAGGGAAAATAAGGATTCTTGTTCTTCATATTTGTTTGAAAGAGAATCAACCACCTTATTTTGATTTTCCCTTCTTGTAAATGATTTCATAATCATAACCAAACATCTTAATCACCCATTGCTATTGCTCGAGGGATGAAACTATTTGTTCCAAAATATACTTCAGGTTACAATGATCAATTTTAAGTTGGAATTGTTGCCCCAACAAACAAGGACACCAAAGATCAATTGCATGCAGAATATCTAACATTTCCTTTTCATAGGTGGATTTTCCTAAATGCAAGTCCGATAGTTTTTCTCTATTGAAATCCAAAGGTCTTTTATCTTGCACGAGAACTACCCCAATGCCTTTCCCTGAAGCATGACATTCCACGAAAAAAATCTTGGTGAATTGGGAAGTGCCTGAACCAAAGTTGTGTACATAGCTTCTTTCAAGGAATGAAAGGATTGATCTGTTATTTGAGTTCAACTGAAAGCACTATTTTTAAGGAGATATGTGAGGGGAGAAACAATTTTATCATAATTCTACACAAACTTGCGATACTAACCCATTATACACATGAACCTCACAAAATTTAAAGAGTTTTAGGATGGGTTGAATCCTTTGTTGATTAAGGTTGGTTGTCATTGACGTCAACCCTTGAAGAAAGCCCCATAGCACAAAGGTTTGGGTAATGGACCCGATATTGTTTGATGTAAATATGACTCATGATTTTTTTGTCATGGTTGATAAGAAGTAAATATGGATGAACTCAAAAGTGGTACCCTTATGGTCAAAGCCCTCATGCGAAGACGCTTTGTGGAGTAAGAGAACCCATGCTTAATTGTGGAATAATGAGATGAATGAAAGTGAATTTGTCAGGGAAAATATCCTAGATGAATAGTTCTTGTCATGTCATTTCTGGTGGTATGTGGAACACCACATAATTCCTTACGGTTAGAGAGTTATGGCCACCAGAAGTTGGAGACCCCAGGTGTGGGTAATGGACCCAAGTTTGTTTGATGGGTAACGGTATGAGTTATGATATATTTTTAGATAATACTATTCTATATGGATAGTACATGTCATGCGATTTCTTGTGGTATGTAGAACATCACATAACTCCTCACAGTTTGAGAATTATGGCCTTACGAAGTTGGAGGACCCTCATATTTCATCTAGAAGCCCCAAAAGGTCAAAGTAATCAAAGTGTTTTAAGAGATTTTAAATGGTAAATAACAAAGTGAACTGATGAGTGTATTTTTTATTTATTTTTTGTAGTGGGGGAATCGACAACTGGCGGTTCTCGTACTCCCGTGACACGGGGTCGATCCCTATCAACTACAACTATAACCCCAGGTGCAACCACCTAGCCCGCAAGAATGGTACACGAGTAAATCCGGGTGAGAATCGAACACGAGACTTCATTTTACAAATTTCCTTCCATTTACACGGCACTTGCCAATCCGTCTACACCCGTGCGGGCGAAGTTATGAGTGTATTATAATTCAAAGTGAATACAAAATAAATTATTTCAATAATAAATTTAATGGAGAAATTAGAAGTGGACCCGACCCTAAAATAAGGAAAGTGGGCCAAGTGACCTAGAAGATGTTTTTAAGGAAGCTACTTGGAGAGTATAAATAAGAGGCAAGGCTCTCTAATTTGAATCACACTTGAGAACATTGAATATTTATATGTGTATGAGGTAAACAAGGATATCTAAACTGTAATTCTGAGTCAAGGTGAAGAAAAGAAGGCTGAAATGCAAGGAAGGATAAATTCTTTTGATGGTGCTTTGTAAGGTATGTTATTTTCAGGTCATCTCACCATTTTCGCTATAACTTTTTTTCTATAATGATTCAGACCATGAAATTGCTATGCAAGTGAGAAAACATATCCAAGAATTGGTGGTAAGAAATTAAGATTGTGGGTCGTTGCATTTTTGGAGTTACACTTCGTGGAAAATAGGCTTTGTGGCCAGTCCTGAAACTACTCAAAATCAGGTGTTTCGGGTGAAAATGTCATAAATGCTTCATAACAGATCTAAATTTAGTGAGACAAAATGTGTTGGTTAGGGTACCATATATAGTATTCTATGTAATAGTTTCAAATCATTTCATCAAATAGTTTGTGTGGGGCACTCTCTACAAGGTCGCTCTCTAGAATAAATCATAATTCATCTCCAAACGTAGAAACGTCATAACTTATTCATAACAGATCCAAATTCAGTGAGACCAAATGTGTTGGTTAGGGTAAAGTCTGTAGTATTCTACGTAATAGTTTCAAATAATTCAATAAAATATTTTGTGCGGGGCATGCTCTACAAGGTCGCTCTCTAGAATAAGCCAGATTTGAGCAACATATGCCATTTTTGCTATAACTCCTTTTTTGAGAGGTTTCAAGTAGTGAAACTTGGAGTAATTGAATAAAACACATTGAAAAACATTGTGTATCAGTTTCAAATCTTTATACATTACAGGTTCAAAGTTATGATTACTTCAAGTTAGGGTTGTTGACTAATCCAAAACTAGGCATGTGAGACTAAAGAAAAGTTTAATGAAAATGCTAGTCTCTTGTTTTTAAAGTTAAGGAAGGTGATCATATACACCAGGTATATTACAGAGCTAAAAATCAGATTTGGATGATGAAATTGATGAGGGTTTTTGGTTGAGGTACATGTTGAGTACATGGTTGAGACAAGTAGTTAATGAGTTGGCACATACATGAGGTGTATAGTTGATGATGTTGGTACATATTGATGAGTCATAGTTGATGAGTATTTGACACATGATTGGTACATACTTTGTACATGGTTGGATGCACTTGTTTATTGTACAGGTTGATTACAGGTTGGTGCATGGTTGATGCACTTGTTTATGGTACACGTTGATTATAGGTTGGTGCATGGTTGATGCACTTATTTATGGTACAGGTTGATTACACGTTGGTGCATGGTTGATGCACTTATTTATGGTACAGGTTGATTACAGGTTGAGGTACAGTTTGATGCATGTTTGATGCATGGTTCATATTTATTGGTATAGGTTTACAACAGTATATCTCATAGTGATAGTGTGACAGTGGTTCCATCATTCTACTTCTACTTCAGGGTGGCAGGATGGGGCAAGGACAGGTGGTTGTAGCCGAAGAACATTGGGGGTTGTAGCCTCCTTCTGATTGTAGCCAGAGAATTGGGGAGTTGGAGCTTTCCTTAGGTTGTAGCCTGAGAAACTAGGTGGTTGGAGCCTCCTTCCAGTGACAGTTGGAAAACAAAGGAAGTTGGTGCTTCCAATGAATGTAATTCTTCAATACATATAAGAAAAAGCATTCTGTGGTTTTCTCCCGATTTGGGTTTCCACGTAAAACACTGGTGTACTATGTATGTGTATGATTGTTCATTTGTTCATTGCTTATTTACTCTGCAGCTATTGGATGATAATGATTCATTGATATAACACTTGGATTATATGGTTAAAAAGGTATTAAATTTTTCTATTACTGATTCACCCGCCCTCTCAGTAATCCAACAATTGGTATCAGAACAAGGTTCTTTCAGGAAATAGTTTAACCACTGGAAGGAGATCATGGATTATTCTGAGAATAGAGTACCAATGTTTAATGGTCAAAATGGTTTTAAGTACGAGATGTGGAGCAAAAGGATGGAAGTATTTTTACAGGCACAGGGACATTATATTTGGCTATCAGTTGTTATAGGATATGATAGTTCAAAAAGGGCAAAGACTGCAACCAAGAAGGAATTGAAGAAGAATAAAAAAATTGAAATGGATTTCATCTTGGAAGGATTACCTAAACTGGTAAGAGAAAAGGCTGGTAAATGTTCATCAGCCAAAGAACTTTGGGATAAGTTACATGACATATATTCTCCACTCATCGCAGGATCAGAAAATGCCAAAGAAGATGCAGATACAGAACAAGAAGAATGATGTTCATCATGTCAGACGGATTCAAAAAAGAAAGAGTATGATGAAGCAGAAGTTGATTACAAAGAAAAATTGATTAGTGCAATTAAATATCTAAGGAAGGAAAGAGAAGAAAACAAGTCATCCAAGAAAGAATTGATGAAGAAAAAACAAAGTGTTCAAGGTTCTGAAAAGGATCAGCAGGTTATCAAGAATTTAAGAGCTGAAGTAGAAGAGGCCAAAAGAATTGAAGAAACTCTAGAATATCAAAAGAAATGTTTAGAAGCCAACATAACAACACAAAAGGAAGACGCAGAAAAGAGAGAAAAGATATTGATGGATCATCTCAAGGAAAGAACCAATGATTTAAACCAACTTGAGGAAGAGTTTGGTCAAGAAGAGAGAAGAATGGAAGAAGAAATAATTACATTGAAAATCCAACTTGAAGAAGAAAATAGAACATAAGAGGTCACGAAGTATCAGATAATGAAGAAAGAAGAAAATGTTGAGAATCTTGAAGAAGAAGTTGTCACACTAAGAGTCAAAATCGACAAGCTCAACAAGAAAGTTGAAGAGACAGAAACATCCACATCAGTTGTAGAGAATGAAGAGAAGCAGTCTACATTTCTAGAAAAGAAGAATGAAGAAAATAGAAAGAGTTATGCAGAAATACTCAAAGGAAGGAATCATGGTCAACCAGAATCTAAGAAAACTATTGAAGATACATTTTCAAGAATACCATCCATGTTCAAGCCACAAAAAATCTTCAATCATGATCATGATCAGTCATAGAAAAAATTCAGAAGGACTATGCCACAAAGAAGATCATTCACTCCCAAGTATGAAACTTTATTTTATGTTCATTTTTTTTATTGTACTAACTTTGGACATAAGGTTGGAGATTGTACGGATTATAAAAGAAATGTTCAAGCAAACCGTGCCTATGTGGTCGCACATAACATTGAGTGTTACAAATGTCATAACTATGGACACATAGCCAGTGATTGTAGAAGGACGATCGATACTTCCATGAAAGAGAATACTGATATCAGATATAAGAAAGTATGGATAAGAAAATAGGAAGAACAGGTGAACAAAGAACAGGTACCAGAGATCGCAATATTGACAATAAAATGAGATGAAAAAAAATTCTACAGAGAAAAGGAAAGATGTTAGATACAGAAAGGTTTGGAAAATAACTGAAAGAAAGGAAGGACATGTAAATAAGGAACATGTTCAAGAGATTTTACTTTCAGACATTGTAGTGAAATATGAATCCACGGATAGAAAGAAAGAAGTCAGATCTTAGAGAGATAATGAATCTACCAATGAAGATGATGATGAATCTACCAATGAAGATGACGATGAATACAAATCGGAGCAAGAATTTTTCTGAGCCATCCGACTTAGAAACTCCTAAGTAATATGAATATTCGATAGGGGGAGTCTATGCGATAGCCGTGACAGACCAAAGAACCATCCTTCGAGTAGCTTGCAGAGTTTGAGAAGACATATTCAGGGCAATCAGTTAGCAGAAGTACAGTTTGATAGTATAATGATAAATGGGTTAGCATTATGGACAGTTGTGCAAGTAAAGTCTTGGGTAGTATGGAAAAAGATGGATTTGTAAGAAGACTTAGCAGGTTTTAATAGATATATGATAGTGGACGAGAGCATGGATTCATAGATTGGTTCAGAGAGTGGTTCAAAGACAAAGGAACATTATTGTAATGGATGATAATTACACAGGAAATGACTCAAACAATACTAATGGATTAGAAATTTGCAGATATTTTGGACATAGGTAGTGCATACATCAGTTCACATTCAAAACAGAGTAATGCTTAGAAACAACACTAATAAAACTCCCTACGAGCTATGGAAAGGAAGACCAGCAAATATGAAGCACTTCAAATTTTTTGGAAGCAAATGCTACATCAAAAGAGAAGATGGTAGAATGGGAAAGTTTTACTCTCATGCAGAAAAAGGAATACTTGTTTGTTACTCAAGTACAAGGAAAGCATACAAGTGCTACAATTTAAGATTAAACAAAGTTGTTGAAAGCATCAATGTAACAATTGATGAAACAGGTAAACCATAATCAAAGGAAGAAGAAAACAAATCAATGAAACAACTTTTTGAAGAAGAAGATGAAAAAGAAGAAGAAGAGGAAGATGAATATGAAGAGAATCTGACAGAAGTAGAAGAGCAAGTTCAACAAGTATCTCAAAAGACACCTAGAAAACAAGTACAAAAGAATCATCCTTCAGAAAAGATTATTGGAAACAAAGATGTAGGAGTTGAGACTAGAAGAAAAATCTGTTCACCAGAACAAACACACCTAGCACTCTTATCTACAATTGAAACAAATTGTTTTGAAGAAACCAACAAGTATGAATTTTGGAATAAGGCCATGGATGAAGAATTGGATCAAATAGAGAAAAATGACACTTGGGAACTAGTTCCTAGACCAAAGAATAAGAATGTGATTGACACAAAATGGGTTTTCAGGAATAAATTGAATGAAGATGGAGAGGATGGAGAGGTTACAAGGAAAAAAACTAGATTGGTATGTAAAGGATATGCACAGATTGAAGGAATCGACTTTGAAGAGACATTTTCCCTAGTTGCCAGAATTGAACCAATCTGTTTGCTTTTAGCTTATGCATGCTCCAAAAATGTTAAAGTATATCATATGGATGTAAAATTAGCTTTTCTGAATGGGGAACTTGAAGAAGAAGTCTACATTGAACAACCAGAAGGATTTCAGTTGTCATAGAACACAAACTATGTCTGTAAATTAAAGAAGGCCCTGTATGGTCTAAAACAGGCTCCTAGAGCATGGTACTCCAGACTGGATAAGTATCTGCAACAAGCAGGGTTCAGAAAAGGAAGTGCAGACAACAACCTCTATATCAAGATAAGTCAAGGTAATATTTTATTAATTGAAGTTTATGTTGATGATATTATTTTTGGTAGTGATGATGACAGGTTAATCTGGAAATTTGTAAAAGGCATGCAGAATGAATTTGAAATGTCGTTACTTGGAGAACTATCCTTCTTTCTGGGACTTTAGATACATCAAAGAAACCAAAGAATTTTTATTTCTCAAACCAAGTATATCAGAGAAATGCTAAAGAGATTCGGAATGGAAGATTGCAAACCAATTATCACTCCCATGCAAACCAGTTCATCCAGTCCAGATGTAATGCAGATAGTTGGACATGTGCCACGATTTCAAGCAACACCAAAGGAATCACATGTATTAGCAGTGAAGAGGATATTCAAATATCTCAAAGGAACATAAGATTTTGGATTATGGTATCCAAAAGGAAAATATCTATCACTTATTGCCTAAACAGATGCAGATTGGGTAGGTTGTATTGATGACGACGAAGCACCAATGGAGTAGCGTTCTACTTAGGTGAGTGTTTGGTATCATGGCTAAGCAAGAAACAATCATCGATATCTCTATCTACAGCCAAGGCAGATTATATTGTAGCAGAAGCATGTTGTACACAGGTTATTTGGATGAAACAAACTTTGACAGATATACAGGTTGAGTATGATGAGCCCATTCCAATATATTTTGATAATATAAGTGCCATCAGTATCTCAAAAAACCCGGTGATGCACTCCAAGACTAAACACATTCCAATCAAGTATAACTTTCTACGGGAACAGGTTGCAGAAAAGAACATCAAAGTTGAGTATGTGGGCAAAAAAGAACAAGTGGCATACATCTTTACAAAACCAATTCCACGGGAAGCCTTTGAATATCTTCACCAAAGACTTGGAGTTATTTCTACTCCAAAAATGAATGCTTTTTGAATGATTTTTGAATGCTTATATTATATGTATTAGATGTACACGAGGAAGCACCATAAGAGGATAGTTTGTTAGGGGGAGCAACCCTGAATGGAAATATACCTTTTCCATTGATGACCAAGGGGGAGAGATTTATCAAATGTAGAGGATATATCCATGGTTCTAGGATGAGTAGATTTATCAGATGCAGAGGATAGAGGCATCGTTCCAGGGGGAGCAGATTTATCAGATGCAGAGCACAGAGGCATGGTTCCTGGGGGAGCAGATTTATCAGATGCAGAGGACAAAGGCATGGTTCCAGGGGGAGCATGAGCGATACGATTTCAGTATTGCATCAAAGTGTTGCGATCAATGCCAAAGGGGGAGATTCTTGATTAAGGTTGGTTGTCATTGATGTCAACCCTTGAAGAAATCCCCGTAGAACAAAGGTTTGGGTAATGGACCCAATATTGTTTGATGTAAATATGACTCATTATTGTTTTTTCATGGTTTATAAGAATTAAATATGGATGAACTCCAAAGTGGTCCATTTATGGTGAAATCCCTCACTGGAAGACGCTTTGTGGAGTAAGATAACGCATGCTTAATTGTGGAATAATGAGATGAAGGAAAGTGAATTTGTCAGGGAAAATATCCTATATGGATAGTTCTTGTCATGTCATTTTTGGTTGTATGTGGAATGCCACATAATTCCTCATGGTTAGAGAGTTATGGCCATGAGAAGTTGGAGACCCCAGGTTTGGGTAATGGACCCAAGTTTGTTTGATGGGTAAAAGTATGAGTTATGATATATTTTTAGATAATACTATTCTATATGGATAGTACATGTCATTCCATTTCTTTTGGTATGTAGAATGTAACATAACTCCTCACGGTTTGAGAGTTATGGCCTTACGAAGTTGGAGGACCCTCATATGTCATCTAGAAGCCCCAAAAGGTCAAAGTAATCAAAGTGGTTTAAGAGATTTTAAAAGGTAAATAATAAAGTGAAGTGATGAGTGTATTATAATTCAAAGTGAATACAAAATAAATTATTTCAATAATAAATTTAATGGAGAAATTAGAAGTGGACCCAACCCTAAAATAAGAAAAGTGAGCCAAGTGACCTAGAAGATGTTTTTAAGGAAGCTACTTGGAGAGTTTAAATAAGAGGCAAGGCTCTATAATTTGAATCACACTTGAGAATATTGAATATCTATATGTCTCAGGTAAACAAGGATATCTAAACCAGAATTCTGAGTGAAGGTGAAGAAAAGAAGGCCGAAATGCAAGGAAGGATAAATTCTTTTGATGGTGCTTTCTAAGGTATGTTATTTTCAGGTCATCTCACCATTTTCGATATAACTTGTTTTCTATAATGATTAAGACCATGAAGTTGCTATTCTGGTGAGACAAAATATCCAAGTATTTTTGAAAATAAATTCCGCTTGTGGGTCGTTTCATTTTTGGAGTTACACTTCATGGAAAATAGGGTTTGTGGCCAATCCTGAAACTAGTCAAAATTAGGTGTTTCAGGTAAAAACATCATAAATTCTTCATAACAGATCCAAATTCAGTGAGACAAATTGCGTTGGTTAGTGTATAGTATGTAGTATTCTTTGTAACAGTTTCAAATTATTTCATCAAATATTGTGTGCGGGGAACTCTCTAGAAGGTCTCTCTCTAGAATAATCCAGAATTCAACTCCAAACGTAAAAACGCCATAATTTATTCATAATAGATCCAAATTTAGTGATACCAAATGTTTTGGTTAGGGTACCACCTGTAGTAGTCTTTGTAATAGTTTCAATTCATTTAATCAAATATTTTGTGTGGGGCATGCTCTACAAGGTCGCTCTCTAGAATAAGCTAGATTTCAACAAGGTATGCCATTTTTGCTATAACTCATTTTCTGAGAGGTTTCATGTAGTTACACTTGGAGGAATTGCATAAAACACATTGAAAAACATTGTTTATCATTTTTAGATCTTTATACATTACAGGTTCAAAGTTATAATTACTTCAATTTAGGGTTGTTGACTAATCCAAAACTAGGCATGTGAGACTAAAGAAAAGTTTGATGAAAATGCTAGTGTCTTGTTTTTAAAGTTAAGTAAGGTGATCATATACACCAGGTATATTACAGAGCTAAAAATCAGATTTGGATGATGAAATTATGAGGGTTTTTGGTTGAGGTACATGTTGAGTACATGGTTGAGACAAGTAGTTGATGAGTTGGCACATACATGAGGTGTATAGTTGATGATGTTGGTACATATTGATGAGTCATAGTTGATGAGTAGTTGACACATGATTGGTACATACTTTGTACATGGTTGGATGCACTTGTTTATTGTACAAGTTGATTACAGGTTGGTGTATGGTTGATGCACTTGTTTATGGTATAGGTTGATTACAGGTTGGTGCATGGTTGATGCATTTTTTTATGGTACAGGTTGATTACAGGTTGGTGCATGGTTGATGCACTTGTTTATGGTACATGCTGATTACAAGTTGAGGTACAGTTTGATGCATGGTTGATGCATGGTTCAGATTTATTGGTACAGGTTTACAACAGTATATATCACAGTGATGGTGTGACAGTGGTTCCATCATTCTACTTCTACTTTAGGGTGGTAGGATAGGGCAAGGACAGGTGGTTGTAGCCACCTTCTGGTTGTAGCTGAAGAACATTGGGGGTTGTATCCTCCTTCTGGTTGTAGCTAGAGAATTGGGGAGTTGGAGCTTCCCTCAGGTTGTAGCCTGAGAAACTAGGAGGTTGGAGCCTCCCTCTAGTTGCAACTGGAAAACAAAGGAAGTTGGTGCTTCCAATGAATGTAATTCTTCAAGACATATAAGAAAAAACATTCTGTGGTTTTCTCCTAATTTGGGTTTCCACGTAAAACACTGGTGTACTGTGTATGTGTATGATTGTTCATTTTTTCATTACTTATTTACTCTGCAGTTATTGGATGATAATGCTTCATTGATATAACACTTGGGTTACATGGTTAAAAAGGGATTAAATTTCTCTATTACCGATTCAAACCCCCTCTTAGTAATCCAACATCCTTCATAATTGTTATTTTCTGAGGATCCACATGGACACCATCCTTGCCAACAATATGGCCTAGGTATTCAACTTTAGGGGCTACAAAAGAACATTTGGATTGTTTGAGGAAGAGTTTGTGTTGAGAGAGTAAGTGTAAGACTTGATCCACATGGACCATATGGGATTGCCAAGTTTTACTATGGATGAGGATACCATTGAATTAAAATAGGAAAAAATGATGGAGGAAGGGGTGAAAGACATGATTCATGAGACTTTCAAAGGTGGAGGATGCATTACACATGCCAAAGGGAATGACCAAGAACAAATAATGGCCCTCATGAGTTCAAAAGGAATTTTTGGGAATATCAACCTCTTTCATACATATCTGGTGGTATCCAAATTGAAGATCAAGTTTGGTAAAGAAAGCAAAACCACTTCAATCATTCAAAAGGTCATCAATGATGGGAATGGAGAATTTATCTTTGATAGTAATTTTATTGAGGGATATTAAATCAAGACACATGTTTGAGGTTACTTCTTTATTGATTACCTTGACCACGGGAGAAGAATAAGGAATAGTACTAGGACAGATAATGCCCGTCTCTAGAAATTCCTGAACAATTTTCTCAATTTCATTCTTTTGTGAAAAGGGGTGATGATAATGGAGAACATTGGGAGGGAAAATGCTAGGGACAAGGGAGATGGAATAGTCATGCGATACATGGGAAGGAGGAAGTCCTTGGGGTTGCCAAAAATATATTGGTGTTTGGAGAGGAGAGATTGTATGTCAAGATGAACAATAGAGGAATGTGTCTCAATTGCTCAATGAATGACGTCGAGCTATGGAATAATGTGAGAGTGACCTTTTTTGAGGGGTTTCTCCATATGTGGGAACTAATTATCTCAAGAGAATCTGCAATGATGTCATGGAACAGGTATTGTTTTCCATCCTATTAGAAGCTTGTGCTTAAATACTTGAAATCCATGGTGATGGGGATGAGTGTGCATAACAATTTAGCATCAAGAAAAATGCAAAAACCACCCATGTCAATAGAAAACATATGATATTTTAGGTGGTAATGAAAAATTTACAAGCACACATTTTCACAGCTCCCTCCACATTTCATGGAACTACCATTAACAATCATGATTTGAAAATTGTTGATTTCCTCGATGTAGCACATGGTTTCTCAAGTAATGTGGTAATGAGTAAAATTGTGAGTGTTTCCACTATAGATGAGGACGATGACTTTCCAATGCTTGTTATATCTAATTAATTTAAGTTTTTGAGGAGCATAGGTACAAGTGAGGGAATTTAACGATATAATCAATTCACCTTTCAGGATATGATAGGGTTGGGTATGATCATCTACTAGGATTAGATAGTTAGGAGGGAAAGAATCAATATCCTCTTTCTTAGAAATGGCCATAAAAATTTGTGTTCCTTACACTTGTTCCTCATAAAATATTTTTCATTATAGTTATAACAAACACCCTTGAGTTTGTGTTCAACAATTTCTAATTTGTATAATTTATGAACATTAAGAGGATATGAAAGAGGATCATGATTGATCAGTCAACGACGAGGAATAAAGGAGGGTTTTGGGTTTTGGGAACAAACGACTAATTGTGCTTCCTTGTCTTGGTGAGTGTATTCAATCCAATTTCAAGGGACATCCATTAGGACATGGGGGTGAATTTCATATCTAAGGCCACTAATGAAGCATTCATGGAAGAAGTTGTCATACATGTCATATGTTAGAATATCCTCGAGCTCAAAAGATTGTGTATATTATTCCTATATACCAGACTATTTTAGCATGGTCAAATGGCACAAATGATGGGTGTGAGTGTCAAATCATTCATAAAGGTCGACAACAAACTAGGTCCAAGCCCTCGGTGTGAAGTTTTACACCATTGTCAATGCTCAGGATCCAAATAAGGGATACTAATATGAAGTTTGGACAAATCATCAATAATGACATGCAAGGAGAAATAATGTTCCATTTGAGAAACCCATGTTGCGAGATCCAAGGAATCAAATTTATTCACATAAACTTTTGGAAGATGGAGGTAACAATGAAGGGGGTTGTTTTGAAAGGGAATGGTATTAGAGGAATCATCTCCTTCAAGGTGTGAAGGTTTTTCAATAGAGGGAGGGTCCTCAGACTCACTCATCCATTGTTTTAGGGTGGCTTTGAGGGAGACAAATCAAGTAGTGAGGTTCTCAACTTTGGAATTGAGGAATTTAGTAATGTCAGAATTCATGTGCTAGATGTTAGTTGTGTTTTTTTTGGTTTTGGTTTATAGCGAAATGATTTCTTGGTTGTAGGTGAGGGACATAGTGGAATTAGGTAGTTAGGTCCCCATATAAAAGGGTTATGGGTGAGGGGTACCACTATGATCAATGTGAAGAGAGGAGTCCAATGGAATAGGTCATAAATAAGGGTGCCATGAAGGTTGGGTGGGACGATATAAAAAAAAGGATTATAAGTGATAGGTACCACTACAATCAGGGTGAAGAGAGGAATCCAATGGGATAGATATCAAATAAGCTTGTTGGTGGGACCACTATTTTTTTTTTCTTTTATTTTTAACACTCCTGTGAAGTTATATTCCGACCTAAAGAATACTGCAGTGACAAAATGCCCAAAATGTCAATACAAAAAATTGTGTAGGAATTTCACAACTTGGATGAAGGAAGTAAGGTTGTGATGAAAACTTTCTCCTCTGTTTTTGTTCTCTTTTTTCGATAACAAGGGTTAGGGTTTTCAGGATTCCTACAGATAAGATTTTTTGTTGTGCTATAGTTTTTTTATATACGTGCAAGGTCGAATAATAGTACTCATCTTAATATATTAGGGAATCAACTAAGGAGGCTTGACCATACCCTTATCCATAATATCCGATTACCTAGGTAATAGAGAGTAGTGATCTCGATTTTTATTCTCAATGCTACTATAGAAGTCGAGTGATTGATAGACTAATCTATAGTTTCAAGAGACCTAGGGGACTCCCTATATACCTAAAGGTACATGGGAGTGATGGATGTGTAGAAGTGTTTTCTAATGCAGTACTACTCAAAGGGGTACCAATAGGGGTTACAGATGTTTCCAACTAGGCGAAACAATGGTTTCGAGTAAACTATGAATTTGTATGGATTTCCAAAATGTAGTCGTCCCCAACCACAATTTTACTCACTAAACAATAGATCTATGTTCTTTAAAGACGATAAAAATACATGTCTCTACGTACAAAAAAAATTGAACCAAAATTTTTGCAAAGGAAAGTGCTATGATACCACTTGTAAGGTACCAAATGTATTATGTAAAGAAGAACAAAATAAATATGATGAATTGCAAACAAAAAAAATAAAATATAGAGAATAACAACACCATAAATGATACCTTTATTGATAGAAATATAATTTCACTTGTCTCCTAAAAGGGGCAACCTCAACAGAGAAGAGCTCAATTACAAATAATTCTTATGAAAAAATGTTTCCTTGCTTTATACTCCTATTTACACAATTTATGTCTTCTAGTGAACATTCTAGAGGAAGATATTTCTGGAAGAGGAAGATTTTATTAAGTCTTCTTACATTAGCCATGTTCACATTATTACTTATTCATTATTTACTAATTTCAGCTTTAATTACATAGAAACATATTATTCTACCTACATGAGGTGTTAGGAAGGTTATGTCTTTAATGCAATAATAAAAAAATAAAAATTAATGTGTAAATAAAACACAAAATAATACAATCCAAGAGAGACATCAATATACATGTTTCACAAGATATGGGCAATGTCCATGAAGAAATAACTAGTCCTTTATTTATTCTAACCAAAAAAATGAAGGGATAACACCTACAACACATCCACTACAACATCATATTCACTCTCTCACAGTCTCCTCTCTGAGTCATAATAATATCTCTCTCATACCATTACAATACAACATATAGGATCCTAGAGAATCCAAAATCCCTAATTCATTGACTTAGATTAGATTACAACATTAATTCATTCTTCATAATTAGAAAACCATTGGATGGAAAGACGTGTGCCAAAACCACCCAAAATGGATGCAAAAACCACCAATTAGTTTTTTCTCAAGGGTGCCACCACCCTTGTGAGACCTGCACCATGCCTGACTCAACTTAATAACATGTGGGGATAATCATTCAAATAATATAACACAAAAACTCCCACTAGTTACTAGGATTAAAACATGGATGAAACAATACCTTTAAATCAAGAAGATAATCAAGCTCCACAACCAATAACCTCCCACTTGGAGACTGATCACAACAACTCCACCATCACTGCACCTGCTAGACTATATTCCAACTTTGGACTTGGAAAGATTATCACCTTCATCATCATGCTTGAAGGTAAACTAAAACTGAGTGGGAACTCATTTTATCCTTTGTTACTGTTTATGTTAACATCTCTATAGGATTTTGTCTCTAGTGTATCTTTTCTAGCTTCAAATATCCATCTTCTAAAACCAATTGTATGAAATGGTACTTGATCTATATATGTTTATTTTTAGAATGGAAGGTTGGTTTCTTTACAAGATTATTTACACTCGTGTTTTCATTGTACAACCTTATGTTCTCTTACTTCTTTCCTAATTCCTCTATAAACCCATGAATCAAATCATCTCTTTGCTAGCCTCTGTAGCAACGACATAGTTTTCCTCCATTTTTCAAACTGAAACAACCTTTTGAAATTTCAAAATACAACTTACTATTGTTCCACCTATAGTCAAAACATACACTGTGGTGCTCCTCTTGGTATCTATATCACCTTCCATATGTGAATCAACGCATCCTTATAAAACAATGTTTGAACTTCCAAAACATAATTCTTGAGTAGTAGTACCTCTCGAATCCCTGATAATACAAATTATTTCCTTCCAATGCCCTTTACCTAGATTATTCATATACCTACTCACAAATCCCACTCCATGTGAAATATTTGACCTTGTACAAACCATCACATACATCAAGATACCAACTGCCAATGAGTATGGAAATTTGAAAATGTAGTCTATTTTCTCCCATGTCTTGGGATATATCTCCTTAGTCATTTTGAAATGGACATCCAAAGGTGTAAGAACTAGTTTTTCATTAGAGATTTTAAATATTTACAATGCCTTATCTATGTACTGACCCTAGTACAATGTTAATTTGTTATTTTTCCTATCTCTTGTTAGTCTCATACCAAGGATTTTATTTTTAGCACCCAAATATTTCATCGCAAATGAATTAGCTAATTTTATTTTGAGAACATGTTTATATCTGGCATGTTAGACCCTAAAAAAAACATGTCATCTACATACAATAACAATATAATGCATCTTCCATTATCTAGTCTCTTAAAATAAACACATTGGTAAGAATGACATCTACTATAACCTTGTTATGTCATAAACCGATCAAACTTTAATTTACACTACCTTGGAACTTTCTTTAGGCCAAACAAGCTCTTCTTCAACCTACATACTAATTTATCCTTCCCTTTGACCCCATACCCTTGTGGTTGATGAATATAAATCTCTTCTTGCAAATTCCCACGGAGAAAAGTCGTATTTACATATAATTGTTCAATATGCAAATCTTCTACTGCAACTATACTTAAAATAGTTCTAACTGAAGTCATTTTAATACCATGAGTAAATATTTCATCAAAATCTACACATTTCTTCCATGCAAAACCCTTTAGAACATGTATGTCCTTGTATCTCTTTTTTCCTCCATCTTCCTCCTTCAACCTATATACCCATTTATTCTAAAATCATATTTTACTTTTTGGAAATAGAACCAAGTCACAAGTCTAGATATGTACCAAGATATCCATCTCCTCTTTCATGCCTTGTTCCCACTTCTTTCTCATTTCTACCTACATTACTTCATCATATATTTCTAGTTCATTGAAATAAATCAACAATAAATAATAAAGTGAAACATAGTATCGTTCAATGGGTCCACTTATCTTGGTAGATATTCTAGCAATACTTGTAGGAGTTTGAGGTATCTTGATCCAGGTGGATCTCGTTGGCCATCCACCTTTACCAGTGAATCAACATTTCAAGTGTATGGTTTTGATAAACCATGATATTCACCCTTTTTATAGAGAATGGAATGCAATTCTATCTTCATTTTCTAATTACAGACATCATGTAATGATTTTCTAGTGGTCTTATGTACATTCTTACAACATAATGTTAATGCATCGTATTCCAAGAAATTCGTAGTTAAGCATGCTCGAGCTAGAGTAGTACTGGGATGGGTGACCACTTGAGAAGTCCTAGTGTTTTACATGCCTATGCCATTTTATAAAATTAGACTAATTTATATCACATGCATCATGGGAATTGTTCTCATATCACTCTCTCCTATAAGGATACCCTTTAAGTATGAAATGGAGTTTGATGTAAATCTTGTTGCGAATGAAGTGTAGGAAACATATTTTTCTTTTCAGAGATAAGCTACCACATTCCGCTAGTTTGTCTTCCACAATGCTTTTCTATCTAATTCATTAATAGAAGTTGAGTTTCATTGCATTTTTGTGTTCTCTGCTATATTTTTTTTCCTCGTTTTGTTCTCAGGATAATTTGAATTAGTGGTATCAGAGTAGTCTCATCCTTCTCATTTATCAGAGAAGGTCCCCGATGAGGTCAGGTATAAATATTTGGATCTCGATCTAGTTTTTCTTGAGGAAAACCTCTCTCGCTATTCCAAGCGACCTCCCATGGTAGAAGAAAAGAGAGATGACATAGCAGGGGATCTTTTCAATATGTTTCTCTAGTAATCCCTTATGTAACAAAGGAATGAAATGATGGAAAAATTCACTCAGATCCTTCGAATACTACCGATGGAGACAACCGAGGCATCTTTGACAAGAAACCATTTCAGAGGTTCGACACCCTTCAAGGTACAAGTGAATTTTGATATCCCCTTACTTGAAGGACATATAGATGTGGATGCTCTAGAAAAATGGTTGAATCTACTAGAAGGTTATTATTTCATCAAAAATTTCTCCGACGGTGAAAATATCACCTTTTCGCTCCTTAAATCCCTTCCCCATGTCAGAGCTTAGTGGGACGGTTACTGGGAGAGGTACATTGCGGATGAATCTTTACCATCTAGGAGAGAACCCACTTGGAATACCTTTGTAGGTTCCCTAAAGGAGGAGTTATACCATGTTAGAAACTATGATCACTAGTACATGAGATGGATGACTTTGCGTCAGAAAAGAGATCATACGGTGTCGGAGTACACTAACATATTTCATATCTTGCGCTCAAATAAGGGTATGAAATAATTCGAGCGACACTTGGTTTTGATGTATCGTAGTGGTATGAAAAGGTACATTGAAACAAAGATGGATTTCTTGGAAATATCCTCATTGGGAGCTTCTTATCGATATGTAGTCAAAATTGAGAAAAACTTCAAGCAAGAGAGTAAGTGGGAGTTTGTGTTTGAAAATACACCACAACATAATCATGGAAAAGACAAACCTAACTCACAAAACAAAGGGGATATCAAGGAAGAATAAAATCAAGAGAGTCAGTCCAATACATAGAAAAAGAAGGGTAACGAGAAGTCTAAAAAAGACATTGAAAAGTGGTGTGAGTTCCACAACAACCCCTGACACAACACCAATGAATGTTGCTTGAAATAGTCATTGGTGGTTGAGCTCAAAGAAAATGAATCATAACTTGAATTGGACTATGATTCAAAGTATAATAAAGGGAAAATAATCATCAATGCAAAACCCACTACTACCATTTTCGCCACAACAATACAACCATAAGAACTGAAGAATATTGAGGAGGGGAGTGCCTCTTTCACTCATAGATGAGGTTAAAAGGGACCCCAATGCATCTCATTATTTATAGTGGGAGTCAGGATAACCATATATCAGCCGAGGTCATTAAGAGAATGATTTTTCCAGTGACGCTACACACCCAATCATAAACCATCGTATGGTTGAGATGGGGATGAGACATCTATGTCAACCAATAGTGCCTCTTGTCCTATGGAATCAATACCTTCAAGGATGAGGTAGTGTGTGATGTTTTCCCACTTGAATTCTATGATGTTATTTTAGGACAACCATATGTGTCGAAAAGTCACGTTATCTATGAGTCTTGGCCCTGCAGTGTCATTATTACTCTGGGAGGTCATATCTACAGGGTACCAGTGGTAGCTACAACTAATTACACTTCATTCATCTCAAAAACCAATGCCACAAATAAATATCTTAGACAAAAAAAATGTCCCTTTTCATAATCCAGTCAAACGGTGAACAAAAGGTCATTTTGACCACTACAACCTCGACCCAAGATATTTCTATCCAGTAGAAGTAGGTCAACAAGATTATAGAGGAGGAAAAAGAGAATGAGAGTCTTCCATATGTTCAACATAACACTATTGTCCATGACCCTTTTTAGGTGTGCTTGGGGTTCGAGCCATTAGCCCCCAATATTGATATATCTCTTCTTCTTGCATCTTTATTGTCAGAGTCCTCCCACACTCATACCAAGGCACACCATGCATCTAGAACTATTAAATAGATACAACACCTCCAGTAGGTTCATGATATCCTTCTACAGAAAAAGTACAAGCATGGCATCTACTTCAACAAGACATGCAACTTGCCAAGGTTCATATTCAACAAAAGTTTCCCCATCTCCCGAGGGAGCTTGAGGCAGTGGGGACCATTGCTTCCTAAGGGGGGAGGAATTATCGAGGTGTATCTCGGTGGCCATCAACCTTTTCAAATAAATAAATGTTTCAAGTCTATGATTTTGATAAACCGTGATATTAAGCCTTTTGATGGGGAATGGAATGCAATGCCATCTTCATTTATTAATTACAGACATCATGTAATGATTTCCTAGTGGTTTTATTTACATTCTTACAACATAGTGTTAATGCATCAGATTCCATTATAAATCTACAGTTAAGCATGCTCAGGATAGAGTAGTACTGGGATGGGTGACCTCATGGGAAGTACTAGTGTTTTACATGCATATGGAATTTTATAAACTTAGACTAATTTATCCCACATGCATCATGGGAATTGTTCTCCTCTCACTCTCTCATATGTAATTGAGGTGAAGGATTCCCTTTAAGTATGCAATGGAGTGTGATGTAAATATTGTTGCGAATGAAGTGTAGCCAACATATCTGTCTTTTTAGAGAAAAGATACCCCATTTTGTCAGTTTGTATTCCATAGTGTTTTTCTATCTTATTCACTAATAGGAGTTGAGTTTCATTGTATTTTTTTTTCTCCTATATTTCATTTTTTTTCTCGTTTCGTTCTCATCATAATCCAGATGATATCTATTGTTTGTTTTTTGTTGAACATTTTGATGTTCTAGCACTTCTATAATTTCATTTTATGTGATTTTATCAAGCACCATGTATTTTGAGTTTTCCTTTTTCTAATTATTTCCCTACAACTAATCTTTGTACATGACATTCTCATTGAATACCACATCTCTAATCCTAATTATTTTGTGATTTTCATAATCCCATAAGTGATAACCAAAATCATTTACTCCATATCCAATAAAATTACACTTCTTGGATTTTGCCTCAAGCTTTGTTATGTTTTCTCTATCAATTTGGATGAATGCTTACGACCCGAAGTCTTTAGAAATGAGTAGTTTACCATTTTACTTGTCCATGCCTCCTCTGGAATGCCACCATCCAAATAAATTGAAGGCCCTTTATTTATAAATTAAACAATAGTATACACTACATCAACCCAAACTGTATGGTAAATCATACATGCAATCTTAAAATCCTTGCATGCTCCATGATTGTCTTGTTCATCCTTTCTCACACACCATTTTCATGTGGGATTCCTATAACCATTTTCTCTCTACAAATCCCATGGTGTGAACTATAACTATCAAAATACTTGTTGTAATATTCACCTCCATTATTTGATATGATACACTTCAACATATTTCATGTCTCATTCTCAACCAATGATTTCCATTTCCTGAAAGTATCAAAGACATTACATTTTTTAATGCAATAAACTCAAGTTTTCCTAGTCGCATCATCAATATAAGTAGCATAACATTAAGATCCACCAAGATATTATACATGCATTGGTGTTTATACATATATATGCAAAATATCTAACGTTTCATTCTTCTTTTCCTTCCTAACTCTAAGAAATCTGATTATTTTTTGTTTTCCATAAACATGGTGATCACAAAAATCCAAATCAACCTGCTTTAAATATGGAAATAAAGTTTTTGAGTGCAGAATCTACATCCCCCTCTCACTCATATTCCCAATCCTATGATTCCATAATGTTGTATCCACTCATGTAGAAACTAAAGCAATAGAAGCATCAATGATCCAGGTGGATATTGGTGCCCCCCCACCTATTCCAACTAACTCCTATTGTCAGGTTTTAGTTCATCAAATTCTTCTGTGCTTCTTTGTAATTGTAGGTTCTACACATCTGGGGTTGTATGAATCCCTACAAATCTTCTGGTTGGAGACTAGTGGCTTCCCACCTAATCCAACTGGATTATTTTGGAAGTTTTCATGTCAACACATCTTTATGTACTTCCATGGCCATTTAGGGGCCCTAAACAATGTTTTTTTGGCGTGCTACAATCAAAATGTAGATATAGATAGATTTTGATGGCATAATTTGTAGTTCTCGAAAATAAATTTCCAATGGGCTATCCCACACCTAAAACGGATATCGTATGCAAAAGTCACAACCTTAGGAAGTTATTGTAGTAACTTACCCAAACAGGGCCCACGTGAGTTTTGGCATTTCATCTCCTAGGTTTAGGTTATTGGATGTCTAGGGTTTTGACATTCATGTTTATCATAAAAAATATTTTAGAGCCTCATTGTAATCATCTTCTTTTGAATGAGTGTATCCATTACAACTCTTCTCAAAGATAAAGTTTCCACCATTCTAGCGAGTCTTGCACTATGTATTTTTACAGTTTCTTTACAATTATTTCATTAATAGAAATCAAGTATTGATGTATTTCTCTGTTTCTAGAAAATTTCATGAGTATTTCATTGTAATTTCTTTTCTTTCATTTTGTTCCTAAAATAATCTAGATCAGTGGTATCAAAGGAGGTTGCTCTTGATTGTTTTTCAGTGCATGTCCCCGACAAGGTTCGAGTATAGCCAGTTGGGTCTTGATCTTGTCTCTGTTGAGCACAATCATTCTCGCATGCCCAAGAAACCCTTGATGGTGGAAGAAATTAAAAACAACGGAGTAGAAGATTCTATTAAGTTGTTTCTTGAACAAGCGCTCATGCGACAGAGGGATGAAATGATGGAGAAATTTTCACACATCCTTCAATGCCTGTCGATGGGAACACACACATATTCATCAAGCGGTCATTTTGGAGGAACCTCTCCCTTCAAGTTAAAAGTTAATTTTGATATTCCCATATTTGAAGGTCATATAGATGCAGATTCCCTAGAAAAATGGTTAAATATATTAGAAGGTTATTTATCGGTTCAAATTTTTTTTGAAAGGGAAAATATCACCTGTGCACTCCTCAAGGCTCTCCCCCATGTAAAAAATTTGTGGGAAACTTACTGGGAAAATATATCCACATAGGAATCTGTAATATATAGGGCGGAGCCCACTTGGGATTTTTTTGTGGATGCGGTCAAGGAACAATATTATCTTATTGATAACTATGAAGACTAGTACATGAGATGGACCACATTGCAGTAAGAGAAGAGACAAACAGTTTCAGAGTTCACAAACATTTTCCATACCTTACACACCAAGTTGGTGTTGGGCCCCAACAACCCCCTTCTTTATTTTTAATCAAAATCTAGGGTCCCTCGAAATTTTACTTGGATTCTTTATTTTTTTTTTCCTTTGAATTGATTGTATTGGTATTGGCTTGCTTTGTTTCTAGGTTGGTTTGAGTTTATATTATTTTCTTTGGTTTGAATTTCATGAAATTCAAATCCCATTTCGTTTTTCTTTCTATAGAGTTTTGATGTTGATGGATGAGCTTCATAATTTGGGAGTTTGTTATTACCTCTTCGTTATTGAATTTATCTAGTATGAGAATGGCTAGGTCGAAGACATGGATTAAAAAAAATGATTTTACAGGAAGAACGTTTATTGTGACACATCGTTTCTATGACATTTGTTCACATTTGATCAAATTTGAATGAGGAAGAGACGAACATAGAAATCTTAATTTAAATGAAAACACTTTTGTTTAAATTATGATTATGTTTTCATCTTTTGATCATTAGCAATCATTTTCAAAAAATCATTTGGTAGGTTTAATTAATTAAATAATTTTTTCATTTTGCATCTCATTTCAAAATAAAAATAAAATAAAAATTATCTATCATTTGTTGGATTTTGTGAAAACCCTAAATTAATATTTTTCTCCTCTCCATCAACTTGAAGATTCTAGAATTCTAAGATCATATTTGAAAGGAAAATATAAACAATATTTGTTTAGAGCTTATAGTTAGTTTAAATTCATTTTAATTTTATTGTTTTAGATTTTTTTTTATTCATAATTTTTAGGTTACTAATTTGGTTTCTTTTTGTTTCACATGTTTCTATTATAAGTTATTCGGTACAGATCTGATCATGGCATGATTTTATTATCTAAATACGTTCAAGATAATTGATCCAAAAATAATATTGGATTGCTGCAAATAATTTATGAGCAACAACATATAATATTTGGAAATGCGTTCAAAAATAGACAAATGATTTTGTGGGACTGATTGCAGCCAAACCATAAGGAATATGAAGAAACGGTTGAAAACCCATCTACAGAATGGACCCATTTAGCTTATTCGCAATATTTTTCCCAAACAAATGCATGATTTGAGAGATATTTGTATCTCTTTACAAAACAAATTTTAGGTGGCGAAAATTATTAGTGATGCCCAAACTTTTCATTCATTGCATAAATATATGAGAAAGTTTAGAGCCCAGGGGAGACAAGAAGTTGAGAGAAGGATTTTTATCCTTTCTTTTTTGTATATTATTTATTTTGTAAAGTTTGTTTCTTTTCAAATGGAGTAACAGATTGTTGGAATTTTGGGAGAATGGACAAGTACTTTCGAACAAGAATATGAAATTCTAGATTGCTTAATGGATTTTGTCCTGTGAGTAAAATGGTTTTGTTTTCATTATAATATCTTCATATTCTTTGAGTAATTGATTATTGTAACGGCCCCATCGTTACAACAACAAGTGAAGAATAAATGTTTTTTTTTAGGCAAGAAGGCGACGACGACAACAGTTTAACCACACCACTGACAATGAATGCAAGCACATAGTCCAGGAATGACAACACGCACAGGCACAAGGAAAAATGGGAAAAAATTGCACAAAATAACGAGGAATGACTACCCGCCCAACGCAATCAAGACACTCCTACCCGCTAAGGGACAACTTCCTGTTCCCAACACAATGACGTTGATGAACAAGAGTAGTACTTCAACGTGCACGAACCAAACGCATGAAGGCATTCCACCCATGCACCCAAGCAACTTACCATGCTTGACAACACTCCACCACCCGCACCGACTTTGGCCAGGTATTCGTTCGTTGCTATCCCACTGGGTGAGCCATGATCCCCTCATCAGGAATCATGTCATCCCCAGGTGATATATGCGTCGACAACCTTGGCAAAACACATCCTATCTGTACTGAAGACTCTATAAAAATACAACGCGCTAGGACAATCCCACAGACAAGGCAACTACACCCACACCCCAAGCAATGGGTCGACAAGATGCAGGCTGATGCTAACAAGAAAACGCAAGTTGTTACATGACCACGCAACAACCCAACCCATTCATATGGTCTGAACTGGTCAATACTAAAATAGTGTTAAATACAGATCTACCTTACCCGTCTAGATTACGAAGTCATTGATTTACCACCTAAATTAACATGATATACAGTTCTAAATTAGAGAGTGTAATTACCAATTTAGACAACCACTATATACTAATGAGTGTTAACCACAACTTAGAATTTAGCAAGCGAATACTACTACTTGTTGATAGATTTTGATTCTACATTAGTCCTTAAATAAATCTGATTCACAAGTCTAATTTACAATTTAGACATTATTACAATCCATCTAACATTATTACAATATCATTTAAACATTAATTAAGGTCTAAGCGAGAAAATCTAAATTCATCCCAAATTTCAATCTAACTAGCAATTGACGTCAATTAACAACATTAACTACCTCAAGGCAGAATGCAGCAATGAAAAATTTATTAACTCATTAAATTGCCACACGTTGTCTGTCTACACTAACCATACCAAAATTACAGTTGTCTATGGACATTAAAAGAATTTTCTAAGAAGTGTAAATGTCATAAAGCCATATAAATTCAATGAGAAACTAAGGCTGTGTACCTATAATTAGATTTACTACCATATGTATTTAATAGGACTTTTGTGTCATAAATGTTAAAAGAGATTAGTGCCATATGTAGTAATAAGATTTACTGCGATAAATGTAAAAAGAGGTTACTTCCATACTCATCTAAAGGGATTAATTACAAGACCTGATCTTAATTAAAGTCATTCAGAACCAGACACTACAGTCGATGCAAATGCAAAAATCCTATAACAATACTTAGTACTGCAAAAAAAAGGGGAGGAAAGTTGTTCCAATCCAACTATGCCAACTAGACGCGCTGTCAGCTAAAGGTAAAGCTTAGGACTATGAATGCCGAGTTAGGTGTCTATAAATATTTTATTTTCCAGGTTAAGAGGCACATTCAATAGGTAAGCAAACTCATGTCCATTCAACGCAAACGCAATCCACAATTAAAGGAAAAAATTGTGGGCATACCAACAATGCAATCCTTATTCTAAATAGCAAAAGCATGTTCCTTAAACAGAGAAATTAGTCAATGTTTTTGGGAAAATATGTGGTTATTTACAACAAACTCAGTCACATCTAAATGGAAAAATTTGTGGGTAATTACACCAAGCTCAGGCAAGCGTTTTAATATCCAAATCATGGGCGTTTGCAGCAAGCTCAAGCAATCGATTTAAAGAAAATTCATGGACGTTTTAAACATCAAACTCAGTCATGTTTTTAAGTGGAAAAATGGTGGTCATTTCTACAACAAACTCCATCACGTTTTTAAGAAAAAATGGTGGTCCTTTAAACAAAAAATGCAATCACGTTTTTAAAGAAAAAGGTGGTCATTTAAACAACAAACTTAGTCACGTTTTTAAGTGGCAATTCATTATCATATAAAATATTTGCAAACTCGAAGCTATACAAGAACTCAACGATAATTGGTCATTATAAAAGCGCTAAGGTAAATACAAAATCAACGCAGACATGAATTACAAGTAAAAACGTTTTTCCATTTCCAAGATACCAATACAAAAATGCAGACATGAAATCAATCGTTTTTCCATTGCCAGATTACCAATACAATGCAGACATGAATAACAAACAAAAACATTTTTTCATTTCCAGGATTCCAATACAAAAATCCAGACATGAAATCAATTGTTTTTCCATTACCAGATTACCAATACAACGCAGACAGGAATAACAAACAAAAATGTTTTTCCATTTCCAGGATACCAATACAAAAATGCATACATGAAATCAAATCATTTTTCCATTGCCATAATACCAAAACAATGTAGACAACAGCAAGAGAAATGCAAGGATCCATTGGGAAAAGTCATTGAAATGATCGCAGGGATTCTATCAGTCAAGGCGCAGAGAAAAACCAACAGGGACGCAAGATAATCCATATGCAGAGGTCTTTGCTAGAAGGCACAAGTCAAACAATCAGCCAAGGACAACAACAAAGGTAGACGACTGATAGGAACGTCCTTCGCTCATCATCCACACACAGAAAAGAAGGGCGTTGAGATCCATAGGTCCATTAATGCCGAAGTGACAAGCATAGATCAAGCTCCTGGCCAACTTCTCAGGTGAGGATTGATGAGATAGGGACAAAAGGCAAAATCAACCACAATCTTCACAAATCAATACACCAAAGGGCGGTCAAGACATGCCAGGAATCGAAGGCCGTGGGAGTCAATCACTCATCGAGCTAAAGGATATGAAAAAACAATTCAATCACCAACTAGAACGCTAAGAAAATCAATTTCCTTACACAATTAAAAATGCATTTCCAAAGAATAAATCATACTACAATCTACCATGCAAAAAAATAAAGGAAGTGTATCGCTGCTTGATCTCCCTCTCTGGGTTGATGTCTTGTGCACTCCATGCAACTCTCTCTTTTCGATCGATGAGACTTCATCGGTACCTCCCAGCCAATTCTACGGGTACTATTCTTCCCCCTTAGCCCCCCGAGTCGCAAAGGGGCCATGCACACTAACTAGAGAATCAACTAGCTCCCAGCTCGCCTCGCAAGAACGAGCTACCACTCCTCACTGAAATGGGTATCCCAACTCCCACAAGCTAAGTCAATCAAGTATAGATTTCTTTAGTATAACGTTACACAAAATAGAAGAGCCCATCATCCTTCTCCTCCTTCCATTATATAGAGTTTTGAAGGCCCTTAGTTTCCTAAAATCTCATTTTATTTAAAGTTTAATAAATTAATTCATAAAAATTCTCCCCGTACATGTGTCACCCATCCCCTTCGTTCCTCCAAAAACTAATTTCTTTAATTAATTAACTACCCTTATTTCCCTCACCCACCTATAGTCACTCCTAGAATCGCTCCTAGGTGTCCCCAAATTCCCTTACAGGTTTTAATGACTTTCCCCATTATTAATTTGCTCGCTCAGTTTAAATTAGAAAGTTCTTAAATGGTAGATACCTTACTAAGTTTGACTTTATGCTTTTTCCCTTGTGTTTCCCTTCTCTTTTTATGTTTCCCTCTTTTCCTAGTTTCCTAATTATTTTAGATTTCCATCTTTCCTGAAGAGGGGGAGCACCTCTTACATTCACAGATGTAGGTGAATGGGACCCCGTTGCATTTCATTGTTGATAACTAAAACCAAAAGAACCTCATATCATCTAAGTTCATCGAACAGTTGGGGTTGTCAACAACACCACACCCTTATCCATACAACATCTGTTGGCTTCACCAAGGATGAGATCTCTGTGTCAACCAACAATTTTGTCTATCCTATGGCATCCAACCTGTTAATTCCCAAAATAAAACCGTCCTTCCGGTTGCATTTTGTGATAAGTATCATAGTTTTAGGTAGTATCTTCAAGTCATTTTTGAGTTTTTTCAGCTGAGGAATTTTTTTTGGTTTTGGTGTGTCTCAGAAAATAATCGACCCATAAAGTCTTCTCTTTCAAAATTGTAATTTTTTACTTTCCACAGCTAACGTGTTTGCAAAAGGTTCATTGTGCGCTGTGGAAAGTGTTCACTTTCAACAGCTAAAGAGATCGTTTCATCAGTTGGCGCGCTGTTGAAAGTGTCAAATCTTAAAAGGTTTTTAAAATCAGTTCTCGAGTGGCGCGCTGTGGCAAATACACGCTTTCCGCAGCTAAGGAGGGTCTTCTACAAAGTGGCGCGCTGTTGAAAGTACTTACTTTCAGCAGCTAACAGGGGATTCTTCGCAGAGTCGCGCGCTGGTGAAAGTGGCAAGCGAGCGTTTGGCCGAGGCGTTCTCCACGGGTTGTTGCTGCTAGAAGCGGGAATCACGTGCTGATATCCACGTATGAAAAACAATGATGGCGTGATCACCCCCACGTCAGATAAAATCCAGGGAATGCGCTAATAGGAGTGGGAAATCATGGAAACTAAATCGTGCATGTCAGATGTGACTGGAATTCCAAGTCGTTCCAGAAACCACACTCAACGTTCATCGCAGTCGGAATGGCCAGTTCGTGTTTGGAGATGCAGGTACAGAGGAGGTACTGCCGACCTGACACCATCAATTCAAACAGAGGTCTCGCATCACAAACCGTTTGTAAAACACTGTCAAAGTTTTCATTTAATTCAAAACAGAGCCGAAGCCCGGACTGCTTTCAACAACGCAGAACCTCAGCTCGACTAGGCAGTTACAGGGTTTATATTTGTCAAGTGTTTGAGCTCCAATATGGCGAGAAAATGAAGTGGTGTTTTACTTAAACGAGAATTGGATAATTTAACCTTTTTGGAATCACATCCCGAGGTTCAAAGGCATTTCTCAAATGCGGGTTGCATGGAATTCGCAGAAAGGTTACAAGTTGGGTCTCACCAGGCCATTGCTGAAGCCTTCGCCAAGACATTTGATGGCAACAAAGCTCGCATTGGCTCTGTATAAATCAAGGTGGATGAAGCTGTCATTGCCGCAGCTACAGGATTGCCCAGAACTGGTGAAAAATGGTTTAAGACCACCGCTCCTAAGGATCTGGATTACAGGGTTTATTTGAAGGATGGGTACAAACACAAAGCGTGGACAAAAGGTATGCTCATTTCATATCTGGATGAAGAGTGGCAACATTTATTCAAAGGCATTCAACTATACATTACCTCTGAAGGAAGATACGACAAATTAATGATGTACCACTTTAAACTGATGGATCATTTTATAGGCAAAACCCCCATCAATTTGCCTTACTTCTTATACCACAGTTTGATTAAAGTCTGCAATAGAATTAGAGCTCAACCTTTGAGCATTAAATCGACTCTCTGTCACCTAGGCCTCATTAAATTGATTCTTCTGCAAGAATTAAAGAAACAAGGAAGGAGCTGGGAGCACTTCCTGTTCTGGGAAGGATTTGAAACCCAGAACCAGACTGCAAATGAACAAATGGCAGGTGCAAGAAAGCAATTCTCTCCTCAGAGCAGCTCAAGAAGAAGAAGGGCCTTGTCAGGACCTTCAGAGGACAAGGCATCTAGACTGAAGTATCATAGTTTGAAAAGGAAATTGAATTTCGAGCAGACTACAGAGCAGTCTATACAGCAGGATTCGGGACACCCTACACAACAAAGTACAGGGAAGAATATTCTAAATTTGCCATACTCGGATTCAGAATCTGAGCAAAAAGACCATTG
>ML787168.1:401442-428063 GCA_009831015.1 Picea engelmannii
GATTCTGGATAGAGGAATACTCTTTTTGTACTCAGACTTTCTATGTTAATACAGATCACAGGTTTCTTTCAATTTTGATTGTCAGCTTTCCATCTTTCTTCTGCATTATTATCTGTGTTGTCAAGCTTTGAATGGCTGTTATCTCATTGTTTAGCTCATAGCCTGATAATAAGTCTCTTGATTGTCTGTTAGACCCTACTTTGCACTGGTTTATTTACAATTTGTTCTCCACCCACTTTAAAGCTACCTGCTGATTAATCAATCTTTGAGAGGACTGTCTATTTGTTTATCATTTTCATGTTTGAATGATATAAGCTGTATTGAGTTGTCCCATTGATCCACATTTACAAAATACAAAAACATTCATTTCTTAAGTTACCAAGCACCTTTGGTTTGCAACCACAAAGGGTTTCTTGGAGTGATAACACAACCCTTCAAGGATGAGGTAGTGCATGATTTTTCCCCGCTTGATATCTGTGATGTTGTTTTGGTCCAACCATATATGTGGAAACATCATGTTGTCTATGATTCCAGATTCCATAGTTTCATTATTACTCTCGGTGGTCAGCGTTATAGGATACCAAAGGTAGTTTTGACTATTGCTCCACCAAAATAGTGTCGTAAGGTAATATCTCATACTGTGAAATTCATCCTCTTCATATTTTGTTCAAAGGATGCTCAAAAGACAACTACAACCACTGCAACCTGAAGACCTTCTATCCAACAAGAACAGATTGTCGAAGAGAAAGAAGATATTGTTTCTTCACCTAAAATTGTTCCTACACAATTCCCCATCAAATCCAGAGACAACAGGTTGGTGGAACAAATCCAACCCCATCGGAAACAAGTTTGTGAAAGTCTTCCACAGACCAGGCAACAAAACTTCTCCAACAAGGCATGAAACTCACCAAGATTCAAATTCAGAAAATGCTTCTCCCTATTCCCTAGGAACTCAATGCAATAGAGACCATTTGTTCCTAAGGGGGGATTACTAATCCAAGTGGATATTGGTGTCCACCCACCTAGTCCAACTGGATCCTCTTGTCAGTTTTTAGTTCAACATGTTCTTCTGTACTTATTTGTAATTGTGGGTTATACACTTTTGGGGTTGTATCAAGCCCTAATCATCTTCCAAGTGGAGACTAATGGCCACCCACCTAATCTAATTGACTTATTTTGGAAGTTTTCATGTCAGCACATCTTTCTGTACTTCCAGGGCCGTTTTGGGGCCCTAAACAGTGTTTGTTTAGCACTCCACAGTCAAACTAAAGACAGAGTCACACTTTGATGACATAATGCATATTTCTTAAAAATACCTTTCCAACGGGCTATCACCCGCCTAAAACAAATATCGTATGCAAACATTATGACCCCGAGAAGTTCATGTACTAACTTACCCAAACAGAGCCCACATGACTTTTGGAATTTTATCTTCTAGGGTTAAGTTTTTGGATGTCTAGGGTTTTGGCATTCATGCTTATCATAAAAATAATTTCAGAGGCACATTATAATCATATTCGTGTGAATGAGCTTACTTGTCACATCTCTTCTCAAAGATAAAGCTGCTACCATTCTATCGAGTCTTTCACTCTATTACAGTCTCTTTACAATTCTTTCATTAATAGAAATAAAGTATTGTTGTATTTCTCTGTTTCTTGCAATTTTGATGAGTATTTCATTGTAATTTCTTTGCTTTCATTTTGTTTCGAAAATAATCGTGATCAATCAACATTACGAGTACATAAATCCTCAATTGTTCCAATTGATCCAGTAAAAGAATCAATTGGTTGAGTGAAAGTACGAGTTGGAGGACGAGTTAAACCAAAACATACCTACCCCATGTCCTTTTTTTATTATTAGTGATCCTTTTGTGACCTTACACAAATTGTATGTAAATGTAACTGTATAACATTCATTATCCAACTACCATATTAATATCATTTTTTTTCTCAAATCATGAATATGTTTCACCTCTTTTAGCAACCGTTGCTTTCCATTCTATAATTTTATCTATATCTTAACCTTTCCAACAATTTACATTGTTTATCATCACCCAAATAAAGCTGTCCAAAATCACCTTGAACATATTCTTGAAAAGATTTCCTATGGGGCGTGGTATGAAATGAAGCCCCTGATTCTACCACCCAAGAATCAATAAATTTATATAATGAATGGATTAAATAATTTTGCAACACATCACCTACTACATTTACTTCTTGATTATTCTCATGTTGTCCATCTCCTTGCTTTCCTTTTCGAGTCCAACACTGTTTCTTCATTTATCCTTTCTTCCCACATTGCTAGCACTCCAGATTCCCTTTGTATTTGTATCTATCCTTCTTAGAGTTGTCATTATTCCTTGGAATCCTTCCTCTCTCCTTTTGACTTCCCTTATTTTCCATAGTCAAAGAATTACTTGATGTCTCACCTATGTTTTTCCTTCACATTTCCTCACTAAGGATAACACCAACAACATCATTAAACATTAAAGTGTTTGAACTAGAGAAAACATTACTCACAACCATGACCAAGCCATTCCATCTTTCTAGCAAGGAGCACAAAATCAAAAGAGCCCTTACTTTATCGTCAAATTTTAGTCCTACATAACTTAACTTACTAGTGACCATGTTAAGATCATTTAAATGATTAACAACATACCCACCTTATAAAATATTCATATTAAATAATTTTTTCAAAAGAAATATCTTATTGGAGGATGAGGGTTTTTCATACAACTTATTCTTCATTATATATTTGATTTTATTTTCTTATGAAATGTTTAAATCGAGTGACATTGCTAGGCACATCCATATTGTTTCTAGTTCCTTTCTTCCAAGAATATCCCATTCTTCATCCTTCATAGTTGTTAGATTCTTTATTATTCCCCCCAATGGTAGGAAAACATTCTTATGATATATAGTATTTTGTTTGCATCTTCCATAATTGGTAGTGTTGGAAATTAAACTTCTTCACCCCAAAATTTCCTTCTTCTACCATTGTTCCCACTCGATCCAAGAACCCTTCTTTCTTGCACATTTATCATCCAAATAAACCTTCAAATATTATAGTAGTTGTTAGCAATAGGATCATAGAGGAATAATAAAAAAAAATCAAAATGAATGCAGAAATAAAACACAGAAAAACATGATACAAGAGATACACCTACATATGTGGTTCACCTAATATGGGCTACATCCATGGAGAAACATCAATTCCTTTCTTTATTCCTATTGGAAGATTGGTTGTTGTCATTGATGTCAACCCTAGTCATGGGTTTTGGACCACAAGATTGATGAATGTATTTAGACATGAAGGATAATGCACATGTAGATACAAGACCCATGGATGGATATTTTACATCATGTTGTTTCCGGTGGTATGTGGCATGTCACGTGGATCCTCATGGTTGAGGAGAAATGAATTTTTGAAGATGACGAAGTGAATTGAAGAATGAAGTACATGTAGGCCCTGAAGATAATTAAAGAAAAGAATTACAAAATACGAAATTGTCAGGTCGGCCCTAATGTTAAAAGGAAGTGACATAAATGGTATAAATAAATATCATTATACATTCGTTTGATACATAAGTCGAATTTAAGAGGAAATCAGAAGTAAAGAAGGTTGGATTTCAAGGGAGGATGAAGTCTTTTGGTGATGTGTTCTAAGGTATGTTATTTTCAAATCATCTTACCATTTTTGCTATAACTTTTTTCCTAGAACGATTCATATGGTGAAATTGCTATGGTATTGAGAAGACATATCAAGGTACCTATGGTAAAAGGTTCATCTCTTTATTCGCTATAATTATGGAGATACACTTTGTGGAAGATAGGGTTTGTGACCAGCCATGAAGCTAGTCAATAAATAGGTGTTCCGGGTAAAAAAAGTCATAAATTCTTCATCGTGAATCCAAATGATGTGGGACAAATTTCATTGGAAATAGTATGGAATGTAGTTTATTGTGTGAGATTTTTAGAATCTGATGTTAAATATTGAGCGTGGGGAATTCTGTACAAGTTCGATCTCCTGAATAAACTAGAATTGAACAAGGTCTACCATTCTCTCTATAACTTCTTTTTGGGGAGGATTCAAGGAGTGAAACTTGGAGGATTTTCAGAGAATACATTGAGCAATATTATCTACAGGATTAGAGTACTCCAAGAATTGAAGAATTGCAGAAATTGAAGAAGTCTCAGGAAGCATTATCAAGTTCTATGTGATGATTGGTTGATGGTGATGATTTAATTTAAAGTTTTATTATCTCTCGTATATTATTCAGTGGAAGGAAGTTGCAAGGATGGAGAGTTCAAATCCATCTTGATATTGTAGTATTGTATCTTCCTCTTGGAGGTTTATCCCTCCCTTTACATTTGGAAGATGTAGCTACCTTTGGAAGTCATTACTTCCCTTGAACAATAACTATTGATTATCTCTCATATATTGTGCATGGTGTATTGTGGTGTATTGGTGTAACTCTTATACTATTTTTCATTGCTCATTTGATATAATTGAATGGTTTAAGTATAAGTTGAAAAAGGTTTTAAATTGTACTTGATACTGATTCACCCCCCTCTCAGTATCAACAATTCCATCCAATAAAATTAATGGATAACACCTACAACACATCCACTACAACCTCCTCTTCACTTTCTCACGGTCTCCTCTCCTAGCAACAATAGTCTCTCTCATAATCATGCAAATAATATAACACACAAAACCCCTTCAAGGACCGGCATCCAAACATGGTTGAAACAAGATCTATGAATAATGAAGATAATGAGGCTCCACAACCAACATGATAATAAGGAATTAAAATAAAAACTTAGGAATAAGGGTGATCAATTGTGTAAGATGAAGTCCCTTAATGAATCACTCATTAAAAAGGTTAATAACTTAAAGAAAGAAAATAGTAGCAAAGGAAAGTTAGAAAATGATGAGTCATGTGAAGAATTCAAAAAAAAAGATGAAGAAATCAAAAGGTTACGTAAGAATAATAAAGAATGTATTAATGATGTTACGAAGGTGAAAAGGCGTTTACAATATTTCAAATCAAATAAAATTGATGAAGATGTTACCACAAAAAATGAAGTGGACACTATGAGAAAAGTTGAGAAAATGTGTAGGAAGGTTGAGGAATATCTAGATACTAATGAGGCAAAATTAGAAATTAAATATAAGGATGTAATAATTTGATACATGGGGTCACATTATAGTTTCAAAGGGAGAAATAACATGAGATTTAAGAAGGTCACCATAATGTACTTGAATAATTTGAATTCCATCTAGAATATGTACATGTCAAATATGTTGGTATTATCTCCAAGACTAGAGTAGTCAAATACGAAGAAAATATGATAGATGATTCCATTTGTTGGGATATTATATTATTTTGAGTGGAAAACAATCTAACGAACTCACTAGTCGAGGTGGATTGACTAGAGTAAATATGGACTGATGCTTAAATCGGGTCAATGGTTAAATGGCCGACATGCAAGTTAAATTTAATTGAATCATATTTGACAGGAAGGTCGAAGGTCAACAAACTGGAGGTCGATTGGTTTGTATTCAACTAGTGGTCAGTTGAGTAGTCGACTATAATAGAATATTGAGATTCATGGGATTGCATCCAGTTATCTTCATGGATCTGTAACCATTTTTGCGTGCCATGAATTAGGGTTTTGCATAGAGTAAATCCTATAAATATGGCATCGTGTACTACTATAAAAGGTTAACTCTTAGAAATTTTAGTAATTGAAACTCTTAGTTGAGAGGTATGTAATGGTCATGTAGATGTAATTCGAATTCGATGCAGGGTTTGCATTTCATAGATAAAGAGAGTAGGATGGCGATTGTGTCTTAGGTGTATACCAAGGTTAGTCATGCAACTCATTATTCTATGAATGAATAATATAAAAAGAGAGAAGGAGATGCTTAAATAAAAGTTGCTTTCCTAGTTAAGGGTTTCTATGGTAAAATTTTGTGTATTGTGTGTTTTTCATTATTGATATTCTTTTAATTTTGTTTTCTCTTTACTAGTTGGTTTAGTGTGAGTGTTAGTTATATATAAGTGGTATCAAAGCATATCATAGCATCTATGATACAAGCGGTACACAATATCTCATTTTGTTTCTCTATACAATTTGTATCAAAGCAAGGTTAGGCATATCTTGGATCTGATCTAAACATAGCTCTAGTGGGAGTTTTAAGATAGTGATATTTTTTTTTTTTTTAAATAAATCGAATGCATTTTGAGGATAGAGATCAAAAAATTTAATGGATATACTTTTGAGCTATGGAAGCTTAAAATGGAATATATCCTTGTAGATAGAGAACAATTAGTAGTTTTGAGTCGTGGAACAATTCCAATGGGTATGTCAAAGGAAGAATGGGAGAAACTAAAAATAATGGAACAATTAGTATGATTCGACTTTGTCTTGTAGATTCAATATTCTTGATTGTCTAAGGTGAAAACTATACAAAGAAATTGTGTGACAAGTTGGGAAGCTTGTATCAATTGAAATCCCTGGAAACTACTTATTTGAAAGAAATTATATCTTATGAGGATTAGTGATGGGAGCTCAGTAATAGAGAACATGAATGCATTTAATACTGTAATAAGCCAATTATTGTCTATGGATATTAAAATCATTCGGTAGGATAGATGTATGAGTCTATTGTGCTCTTTGTTAGATTCATGGGATAGATTAGTTGTGGCTATCAAGAGTAATTCAACCACATTAACGCTTGAAGATGTGTTTGCATCTCTATGATCATAGGAAATGAGGAAGAAAAACATGGAAGAATTGATCAAGGATTCCTTGATGGTGAGATTTAAATTGATCGACAGAGGTAAATGAAAATTCTCCAGTAGAAAGTCAAAGTTAAAGGGTAGATCTAAATTCCAGTTCATTCGACGAGAATACGATAGGAATGTAGTAAAGTTGGGCATTACAAGAGAGACTACAATTCAAAAGTGACTAACATTATTCTAGGCTCCTATGAGAGGTATTTGACTAAGTGAAAGACTACTCCAAACAAAGGAGGATATTTGTATCTGGCATCGACCAATAAACAATCAGATCATGAAATTTTGTTGATTGAATGAGGTGCATCTTTCCATATGACACCTCACAGGGAATGGTTCTATGAATATGATATATATGAAGGATCAGATATATTCTTGGGCAATGAAATGACAAACAAATTTTTTGGATGAGGAAGAGTCTGAATAATGCTACAGGATGGGAAGACTAGAACCCTTCCAAGTGTGCTACATATTTGCAGATTGGCCCGTGCAATATACTGTCTTTCCATAAATTTGTCTTCCGTTCTTGAATTGGTAGAATGTTTCAGCTGATTTTGTATCTATTTTTTACGAATGAAATAGTGCAAGATCTGTCGCGGATAAAACCGCAGATGATGCAAAAGGCGCTTTCGTCCATCGGGCTTTTAGAGGACAGGAAAGCCGATTTTGCTTAGGTCAATCATCAGGCCAAAGGTTTCAATGCCAAAGGTTTCAATGGACATTCTGAGGCACCAAGTCAGGCGGAAAAAATGGAATTATTTTCCATGAGCATGGGTTTCCGTTCAAACACTAGAGTTCCAGAAAAAAAATTCACCCTTCCTTTCGCAATCCGCCAAACTGATTCGGTTTCGAGGTATTTTAATGTCCATACATTTGTACTTTGATATACATTTGTACGGTGAAGCACTTTGTGGAACCATATCTCTCTATTAAGATTTCATTGAAATCTTCTTATTATTATATGGGTATGCATTTATTGTAGAGAGATACTCCATAACTGTATCCAAAATAAAAAAGGGCATCTCTTGATTCAGAGGAGGTCATATTTTATATGCAGTAGTTTTTTTGTCATATGTTGTGATAGAGTGGTCTTAAGTTTTCTTATTTTGTTGAATTATAAACGATTGAAGATTAAAGTATTTCATATTTAAGTTTATGTAGAGGCCGTCATTAAGCTGAAAAAACTTCATTTTATGTGGTGAAGATTTTATGTTCATGTTATGCTTTATGCGTTCTATTTATTAAAAGGAATCCACGATTTCAATATTAAAAGAGCTCAAAGATTTCAATATTAAAAGAGCTCAAGGATTTCAACTTTAAAAGATGATAGGTTATTTTAAAAATGTTTTCAACCTTTTAAGTTTATATATATATATATATATATATATATATATATATATATATATATAATAAATATAAATATAAAATTTATATATAAATAAAATGTTATAAATATAATATTTAAATAAAAACATTTTTATTATATAAATATAAATATTTTAGTAATAATTAAATTTTTTATTTATTTAAAAATAGATTTAATGTATTTTTATAATAATGAAAATTTATATATTAAAATATAAATTTAATGTTTACAAAGCTTACAAATTATATAAAGTTTATGAAGATTATGAATTAATTAATTAATCAACGTAGTGATAACCATTAAAACTTGGCTATTAACCTACCGAAAGAAGCTTTGGCATTGCCCTTTTGGCGTTCATCAACGACAATTTTGAATGGCTATGCTAGTTTATTGTATTATAATAAAACACATCACTTTCCTTTTTATTAACATTTTATTGAACCATCTAAAGGACTAGTGTGCAAATACAACGTCCATTTCCCTCATGTGAAAAATACAAATATAGAGAGTTATATGGAGATTGTTTCCCAATGGTCATTTCGTCATCATTTTTATCAATATTTTAATAAATTTGTTAATGCATGTTTTTATTAATATTTTACTCAATATTTTTAGAAGTTTAATGCGTGTAAATTGATGGTTAATTATGTTAGGTGAAGAAAGAAATATATGAAGATCATCATCTATATAGTATATTATACTATATTATTATATGTAGTTTAAATTTTATTATACCTATAATTATCTTCATTTTATTATTATTCTAAATATTAAATTTTAATTTTATCATTATTTTATATATAATTATTATTATATTATATTTATTACAATATGTATTAATATATAGGGTATATATTTATATTAAAATAATATTAAGATATTATAAAAAAAGATATAATTTAAAAATTATTTCAACAAGAATTTTCCATGGAAATTGTATGGAAGAGAGAGAAATAGTCGTCATAAAGATGTCCAAGAATGAATTTTCTAAAAATCCAATGGTTAATGGTGATTGGAGTTATACGTTGGTTAAGGATCCTACATGTCACTAAAAGTTATAAATAAACAAAAATCAACTTATGAAGTAAGATGAAATGATCTAAACCCAAAGTGGAGTTGTGAATTAGGTTATAAATCAACAAAAATCAAGATGAAATCATCTAAACCCAATGTGAAACTGTGAATTTGTATTTGAGATTTAGTTGCATTTGTGAGAAAGAACCCCTTGATTTAACTAGGATATAAACAAAAAAAAATGAAGAAAAGGTTAGTTGTGAGATAAAAACAAGGATATTATAATAGTATGCACATAAAAAAGTATTTTGCATGTAGCTATATTACAAATTTAAGTATAATCATGTCACTCAAACACCAAAAATGGAAGGAAACAATAATACTCATATGTTATTCCTATGGAAAAGAATAAAAGTGTGTAACATCTCTTGATAATATTGATAGGAAGCAAGTGGTCTCTAACACTCTCCTTGGAATGAATTCTTTCCCTTCTTAAAATCTCTCTCTAATTATGGTGAATGAAGAAATCTTGGTTCCTTGAGGAAAGAACACAAGAAAGTATGAGGGAAATGAATGCTAGAGATTAGAGAGTCGGATGATTGATCTCCAAGATCATTCCTATAGAATAACCTTGCAATTGTTCCCTTCTTTAAATGCTTCCCCATGGATTTCATTTATAGACAAATTATGAGCTATAATGAAGAATTAGTTCCAATGTGAATGTTTCTCATTCAAATGAGATATCTAATGCATGATAAAGACCCCTGGGAGGCCAAAGTACACAACATTGGTGAGATGAGAGCTTAAATTCACCTTTTACACCAGCCTAAATCTACCCAATCCAAGACTACTAGTCATTTATACATTGAAGAAGTCATTCTCACATGCTTTAGCATACCTGCATGAATATCAAAGGATATCTCACACAAGTCGCATGGGTGACAGAAAAGGATGACTATACAAGTGAATAAAAACCTAACTTCTAAGGTTAGTTTCCCTAATCATGGTGTGTTAAAGTTTATATGACCCCAAGGGGGGACTATATGGGGATAAATGTATATGATATGATTCTAGAGAAGCATATATGGGATTAAATGCATATGTAATACTGATTGACCTAATAAATGGGTCACATGTGTGCGTGTGTGTGTGTGTGTGTGTGTGTGTGAGAGAGAGAGAGAGAGAGAGAGAGAGAGAGAGAGAGAGAGAGAAGTTAGTATTGAGAAACATGGGGATTTGGATGTACAAAAGTATTCAAGTATTTGGAGGAGATTCTCCTCTTCTTTAAGGAGTTATTTTATAACTCATCTCTCTTATCTATCTTAGAGTTGTGCTCCATGCTCACATTTGGTTTACATGGTGTGGACTCTAGTTTTTTATGATATATTAAACATTTGGTACATAACATTTGGAATTATAGCAAGTTCAGATAACATTTGGTACATATCTTCTATACAAGTTTGCTCTCTAGAAAGGTACGAAAATCAACAAGTTTTGGGAAAGTTACTATAACTGACTTGGCACATCAAATTATGTTCAAACATGTGGCATTGTAGAGAAGACATATCAGAATATGATCAACCAAAATTTGAGTCTCATAAGGACCAAAATTGAATAGAGATACATCAAGAGAAAGGTCAATTAGAAAGACAATCTCCAAATTAGGGTTTTAAAAGGTATGTTAATTTACAATTATCATAAATTTTGATTGAGATGTCCAAATGAGGTGACTCAAAAAAAATTATAAAGATGAAACATACAATAATACGTTGGAAAAGAAATAATAACCATTTTGGATCATTATTGTCGATATATTGAGGTTGCAATTTGAGGTTTATGGGTGGATCCCAATTAGAACTAGTGGAAAAAACTTTGTTTAGTGGAGATCAATATAAAAATGAAATCAATCCTAGGATATTCTTGAGGATGATGAGGGAAAATTGTAAGACTCTTTTAAGGGTAATTCTCCATTTTTATGGTGAATCTTGGGAGTGGTGGATAATTATTGATAAAGATACTAGAATAAATTCTACATGGAAAGTATTTGAAAAATTGTTTTAAAAAATGGATCAAGGACTAAAAAATAGAAGTGATACGTACAATTCAAGATGAATTCAATGAAGCTAAATAAAAATTTTCAAATTCGAGAAAGATATGTTAGGAATAGGATCGTGGAGCGATATGTAAGGTACCATATGTATTATGCAAAGAATAATGGAATAAACAAGATGAATTACTAACACAGAAAAAAAAATATAGAGAACATTAACACTAGAAATGATTCCTTTATTGATATAAATCCAAGTTCACTTGCCTCTTCGAGGGGGAAAACTCTAAGAGAGAAGAACACGATTACAAACAATCTTCAAGACAACACGTTTCCATGCTTTCTAATCCAATTTATATTATTTCTATATTCTACCAAGCATTCTAGAGGAAGATATTTCTAAAAGAAAAAGCTTCTATTAAGTCTTCTTACATTAGCTATGTTCACATTATTACTTAGTCCTTATTTAGTAATGTTTTATTTTATTACATACAAACATATTATTCTTCCTACATGAGGGATTAGGAAGGTTAGGTCCCTAACATGCCCTCCTCCTTAAAAAACAACCTTGTCCTCAAGGTTTGAGATGAGGAAACTATTGCAGAATGGTAGTCAGATACCAAGTGACATCTTCTCGTGCTGTATGCTTCCACTGAAATAAAAATTCCTCGATGGTGCGCTGAAAGAGATTATGCTCATAGTGGTCCAAGACTACTTGGGGATGCAAGCAAATGGAGCATCCTCCATCCAATTTATGGATACTAGTTTGAGTATGGTACTTGGCTCCAGTTACTTTCTTTAAGAAAGAAACATGAAAAAATGATCGATCTTAGAGTGACTTGGGAGAGATAACTTGTAGGCCATGGGACTCTCTCGCTTTAGAATTATACAAGGGCCATAAAAATTTAGATCTAGTTTATGACAATGTTCAACTTTGAGTCAAGTTTTCTTGTAAGGTTGTAGACAAAATAAATGCTTGGTCCCCTTCAACAAATTGATATCATGAATAACCCTCATCTTCTTGTTGGTTCATGCGATTATAATCCATGGCCAATTTTTTTTTATGGTACGATGAATGGAAGCTCATACAGTAAGTGTGTTATCCACGTCGTGAACCTTTTATAAACCTGGCAAGTAGGAGAGGATTGAAGGTGGATTTTGACCATGGACTGCTTCAAAGGTAGTCATGCGAGTTTCATGATGGTAAGATGTGTTGTACCACCATTCAACTAGTGGTACAACACATCAACTAGATCATCATTTTCAGATTGGTGATCAAGTATGGCTTCATATCAACAAAGATCGACTTCAAGGTGAAGATAGAAATTTGAAACCTATCAGCTATGGACCCTTTACAATTTTGGACAAAGTCGGTAATAATGCCTTCCGGTTAGAATTGCCTCCGTATATGAAAATGTATTCAGTTGTTAATGTGGAAAACTTGAAATTGTATGAGCTGCCCATGATTATAGACCAAGATGTATAGGTTCAAGTACATTTTGTGGACGAGTTTTCTCCTAAGTATCTTAATGAACTTTAGGAAGATGTAATACTGGACAAGAAGGTCAGATCGTCATGAAGAGGAGACATGGATTTTCTTTGTGTGGGGTTAAAAGGAATGCATCCAAACAAAGCAAGGTGGATAAAGACCATAAGAGTGAGGGAATTATACCCTCACTTATTTTCTGAATGATTTCATACTTTTTGTGGCCAAAAAGCTTTCCAGTGGGAAGGTTTGATCCAGGTGGATCATCTCAAAATTCGATAGAGTTAAAGTATTCAAAATGAAAATTAAAGCTTACAAAGTGGAAGAGCTTGTCAACAACTTTCCGGTGACGTTCGTTTCAGGAAAAACGACCTCCAGGTGACAAAGATATGAGTAAGGGAAGTTTCATCAAAAATGGTTATAAATGGGTTAAAATGGTCAAAAATATGATTAGAAATGGTTTGAAAAAAAAAATGGTGGTCAAGGGCCTAGCCCTTGACCTTGACAACACCGAGGCCCCCTTGGTATTAAAACCATAACATAAATCCAAATGTGATATAATATTAAAACCAAATGTCAAACCATAGCCAAATGCACCATATAATATAATATGGGTATTAAAATCATATAACACATATGTTTAAAACATATGTAATACCATACCATATGTTTAAAACATATCACATCGTGCGCCGAAACATATATTAAAACCATTCAAATGTGAATCGCGCACATATATATCATGTGATATGTATTAAAACATAAATCGCACACAACCATACAATATATCAAATGTTATAACAAATATATGTGTATGGAGGAGAAGCCCACGGGTTTGACCCCGAGACTTTCGTCCACATAACAACTACAACTACCAATGCGCCACCGTCATGGGACGGGGCAAGGAATGGCACAAAAAACTTAAAAGTTGCCGAGATTTGGGGGATTTTGGAGGGCACATGGCCCATAGCTCACGCACCCCAAAAACCATTTTTTTTTATTATTTAAATGGGGCATGGGAATGAATTCCGAGGGAGGAGAAAGAGTTTTGATGCAGGCAAAGACAGGCACGTAGATCGAGGTGATGTTGCACAGTGATCGAAGTGAATTTTCATGTAGATCGAAGTGGGATTTGCATGCAGTTCAAGGTGGCACAAAATTGGCATGCATCCCGAGGCCGTACAGACTGTACAATCAGGGCAGAATTGGGAATTGTGCCAAAAAGGGCATTCAGAGTCCAGTTTCAGAAATATATCGAGTTTATACTCAAAAGTCTCAATTTTTCGCAAGGATTCCATATCCAGCTTCAGTTTTTTCCTTCAGGCATCTAGACAGAAAAGTGCTCACAGAACCTTACGGATACACAGAAAAGTATCCATTTTTATACTTAAATGTCTCATAATTTCATCTTGCAACTGTTGTTGATCTCTGTTATTGTATATGACAAACATAAATCAAAGTCACTTTGTAAGAATTTGAATACTAAATCTATTGGCCTTCCCATTTGGAAAGTGGCCCGAAGAGGTAGCCAGAAAGTCTAGTGAACTCCCTTACCAATTATTTTTCATAGATGGTATGCTTACATGTTTATGTGCTCATGTGCTTGATGAATGTTCTTTAATTTTTCATTCATAAGGATGGTTAACAATTAAAAATTCACATGCAAGTAATGGTTAAAGATCAAGTTAAATTTTCAGATCAAGTTGGTATTAGAGAGAGGTTAACCATTGCTTTGTGAGTTGATGTTAACAAGATCCAAGCTTCAGCGTGGTGAAGGAGAACTTGAAGAGTTTGATCTAGAGATTGGATCAAGAAGAGGAAGGATGTCTTCACCAAAAGGAGAAGAAGCAGCTTCTTCTATCCCTTTTGAAGGGGAATTTCTGAAAGCTTTCATGAGAATGAAAACGATGGTAGAGGATCTCTATCAAGATCGAAAGAAAGGTGAATAAGGTGGACCATATCATACAGAAGATAAGAAAAAAGGAGGTGATGAGGAACCCCCTAAAACTCCACCAACTTCTCCATCTCTTCTTGATGGTTCTATTCCTTCTCCATTTGAAAAGCAAAAAACAAAAGTTGATCTTAATATGCCTCATTTAAAGCTTGATATTAAGTTTGATTTACCTATGTATAATGGAGAACTTAATGCTGAAAAATTGGACAATTGGATCCGTCAAATTGAAATTTATTGTAGGATTCAAAAGTTTACTGAAGATGTTGTTAAAATTCAGTTGGCTTCTCTCCGATTTGGAGGAACTTCTCTCATTTGGTGGGAGAAAAGATCTCAAGAGGATCTTGCCACAAAAGTCAAAATTGTTTCCTCTTCGTATGAGTTCACTTCAGCACTTAAAAATAAATTTTATCCATTATGGTATATGCAGCAAGCTATGATGGATTTGTAGAATTTGAGGCAAGGTAAGGCACAAAGTGTGCAAGAATACATACAAGAATTTCGTAAAAGAGCATTGGTAATTGGTATACATCTCTACACCCAAGAAACTCTTCTCAATTATATAGGAGGATTGCATAGTTATTTATGTCATATGATATTGATGTTTAATCCGAATAACCTTGATGAGGTGTGTGTTCAAGAAACTCATATAGAGACAAAGGGGAAGAATACCAAAGAGAACTTTTCCAAGAAATCTTTCAAACCTGATGAAAAAAAGTTTAAAGGTAAATGGAAAAGTAAACACACAGCTACTTTGAAGAGGGAAGGAGATAAGCCTACATGTACTCATTGCCAGAAGAAGGGTCATGATGCTTTCAAATGTTGGAAACTTCATCTAGAGCTCAAGCCAGAAAAGTTTTGGAAGAAAGAAGAGAAAAAGACTACTGTAGCAGTAATCCAACATGATTTGGGATCAGACTCTAGGGATGAAACTAAGGTGATTGCTACAAGCATCCAAGGTAATATTCCTTCTTGTTATGTTTCAAGAAATGAACCTGTTATTGATGAAGGAAATAGAAGTGAGTTATTTCATATTAGATTTATCTCTAAGCATACAAAAATTGATACTCTTTTTGATAGTGGATCACAAGCAAACTTCATATCAGAAGAAATTGTTAAAAAATTACAATTGGAAACTAAGTTACACCCTAAGCCATATCCACTTGGATGGGTATTTGATAATCCACGATTACAAGTTACAAAACAATGTAGACTTAGGTTTGCCATCACTTCTGAATTTGTGGATGAGGTAGATCTAGATGTGGTTCCATTGGATATTTATGGTATGGTGTTGGGTAGTCCATATCTGTATGATAGGAAGGCTATCTTTTACAGGGAAGATAATAGGTATCAGCTCACTAAGGATGGTGTTGAATATATTGTTTGTGCACATCGCATGAAAACTAATCTTTCTTTAGTTTCTGCAAATCAAATGAAGAGGTTAATAATCCAAGAAAGAACTTTGTGCTTATGATAGTCAAAGAAAAATATGTTGAACAAACTGAATCCTTTAAAGGTTGTGGTCCTAAACATAAAAAGGACTTGATAAAGGTGGTATCTAATTATGATATTTTGTTTCAAGAACCTGAAGGTTTACCTCCTAAAAGGGAAATTCAACATGAAATACATTTTCAGCAGGATGCACCTCTTCCTAATGTTGGTATGTACAGGTCTTCTATTATTGACAATGTAGAGATAAAGAAACAGGTTCAGGAATTAATTGAAAAAGGGGCCATTCGACCAAGTTCCTCGCCATGTGGTTCACCAATTGTTTTGGTACCAAAGAAAGATGGCACATGGCATATGTGTGTTGATTAAAGGGCATTGAATAGAATCACAATAAATAACAAGTATCCTCTTCCTCGAATTGATGATCTTTTAGACCAATTAGAGAATGCAATCTTTTTCACTAAGTTAGACTTAAGAAGTGGCTATCATCAAATCTGTATTCATGACAATGATATTTAGAAAACAACTTTTAAAACCAAACAAGGATTGTATGAATGGATGGTAATGCCATTCGGGCTATGTAATCCACCTGCGACATTTATGAGGGTGATGAATGATGTGTTTAGACCCTTCATTGATGATTTTGTCACAGTCTACTTAGATGATATTTTGATTTTCAGTCGAACTTGGGAAGAGCATGTCAAGCATGTTAAACAGGTATTGGATGTACTTGTAAGGGAAAAATTGTATTTAAAGATGTCCAAATGTGAATTTGGAAAGACATCTTTAGTATATCTAGGTTACATTGTACAGGGAGGTGAATTGAAGATTGATCCCTCTAAAGTTGAGGTCACTGTAAATTGGCCTAAGCCAAATAATGTAACATATGTAAGAAGCCTTTTGGGAGCAGCCCAATATTGGAGGAAGTTCATTGCGAACTTCTCCTTCATAGCTTCTCCCTTACATGCTTTGACAGGTTTTAACAAGGTCTTTCAGTGAGAAGGTAAGGCACAGAAAGCCTTCGACACACTAAAAGAAAATATCAACACAGCTCCAGTACTTGCACTATCGTATCTACAACAACCATTTGAGATAGAAATAGATGCTAGTGGTTATGCAATGGGGGTAGTCTTAATGCAACATAAAAAACCAATATGCTATCATTCTGAAACTTTCTCTAAAACAATAATCAACTATCCAACCTATGACAAAGAGTTGTATGCATTAGTATAAAGTTTTAAAAAGTGGAAACATTACCTAATGGGTAAAGAAACAATCATACATACTGATCATCAACCACTACAATATTTACAATCACAAACTAAGCTACAACAATCAAGACATTTCAGATGGATGGGATTTTTACAACAATTTCATTTGGTTATTAAGTATAAGAAAGGAATTTAGAACAAAGTTGCAGATATGTTATCTAGACCTCCAAGAAATGCTTCTATTGTTATTCAACAAAGTGATTTAGTTCATGCAAGCTATGTTGAACAATATACTAAGGATGAAGATTTCAAAGAAGTTTATGAATCACTAAGGCATGGTTATCAGAATGAAGAATTGAATTATAATATCAATAACAAGTTGTTGTATCATCTTGGTAAAATCTATATTCCACATAGCGAAAGAGTGGATGTGAGAAGAGAAGCTCATACTTCTCTCATTTCAGGGCATTTTGGAGTAGGTAAAATTGTAGCACAATTACAAAATTTTTGTTATTGGCCTCGAATGAATGAAACAATGTCCAAATATGTAAAAGGTTGTGTCATGTGTGCAACAAGAAAACAAAGTAACAAAAAGTTAGGCTTGTACACTCCACTTCCAATTCCTTCTCGTCCATGGGAAAGTGTTTCAATGGATTTCGTAGGAGGTGTACCAATGTCTAGAAAAGTACATGACTATCTGTATGTTGTTGTGGATCGATTCAGTAAAATGTGTATACTCATGCCTTGTAAAAAGAAGATCACAGCTTAAATGACTGCTCATTTGTTCTTCCAAAATGTATGGGTCCATTTTGGACTTCCTACTTCGATTATTTCTGATCGAGATTCTCGATTTCTTGGGAAATTTAGGTCATCATTATGGGAACTTATGGACACAAAGTTGAAGAAAAGCACAACATTTCATCCACAAATCGATGGTCAAACTGAAGTGGTCAATAGGACTGTGGTACATCTTGTTCGAGGGTATTGTGCTAAGCATCCCAAGCTTTGGGATGAACAATTGCATTATGTACAACATGCCTACAATAGAGATATACACTCTTATACTCAAAAGTCTCCTTTCGAGACATGTTTTGGGTACTTGCCAAAGTCTCCTTTAGACTTCATTTTTGGGAAAGATACAACGGAATGTGAACATGTTGATGCATATAAAGCTCGAAGGTTTATTCAGCAGATTCAGGTAATTCATCAAGCAATGCAGGAACAGTTGAAATCAAGTCAGGCCAAATACAAAAAAAGGCATGACAAGCATCGCATAGGTCATGATTTTTGGATTGGTGATCAAGTATGGCTTTATATCAGCAAAGATCGACTTCAAGGTGAAGATAGAAAGTTGAAACCTATCAGGTATGGACCCTTTACAATTTTAGACAAAATTGGTAATAATGCTTTCCGGTTAGAATTGCCTCCGTATATGCAAATGTATTCAGTTGTTAATGTGGAAAACGTGAAATTGTATGAGCTGCCTATGATTATAGACCAATATGTATAGGTTCAAGTACCTTCCGTGGACGAGTTTGCTCTTGAGTATCTTAATGAACTTCAGGAAGATGTAATACTAAACAAGAAGGTCATATCGTCACAAAGAGGAGAAATGGAGTTTCTTCGTGTGGGGTTAAAAGGAATGCATCCAAGCAAAGCAAGGTGGATAGAGACTGGAAGAGTGAGGGAATTATACCCTCACTTATTTTCTGAATGATTTCATACTTTTTGTGGCCAAAAAGATTTCCGGTGGGAAGGTTTGATCCAAGTGGATCATCTCAAAATTCGATAGAATTAGAGTATTCAAAATGCAAAGTAAAGCTTACAAAGTGGAAGAGCGCATCAACAGCTTTCCGGTGACGTTCGTTTCAGGAAAAACGACCTCCAGGTGACAAAGATATGAGTAAGGGAAGTTTCGTCAAAAATGGTTATAAATGAGTTAAAATGGTCAAAAATATGGTTAGAAATGGTTTGAAAAAAAAAAAGGGTGGTCAAGGTCCTAGCCCTTGCCAACACCGAAGCCCCCTTGGTATTAAAACCATAACATAAATCCAAATGTGATATAATATTAAAACCAAATGTCAAATCATAGCCAAAAAAACGCACCATATAATATAATATGGGTATTAAAATCATATAACACATATGTTTAAAACATATGTAATACCATACCATATGTTTAAAACATATCACATCGTGCACCAAAACATATATTAAAACCATTCAAATGTGAATCGCGTGCATATATGAAACCATATCATAAGTCAAAATATGATATAACACAAATCGCGCGCACATATAATATAATATGGGTATTAAAATCATATAACACATATGTTTAAAACATATGTAATACCATACCATATGTTTAAAACATATCACATCGTGCACCGAAACATATATTAAAACCATTCAAATGTGAATCGCGTGCATATATATCATGTGATATGTATTAAAACATAAATTGCGCGCAACAATACAGTATATAAAATGTTATAACAAATATATGTGTATGGAGGAGAAGCCCGCAGGTTTGACCCCGGGGCTTCTGCCCCCATAACAACTACAACTACCAATGTGCCACGTCATGGGACATGGCAAGGAATGGCACAAAAAACTTAAACGTTGCCGATATTTTGGGGATTTCGGTGGGCGCGTGGTTCATAGCTCACACTCGCCAAAAACCATTACTTTTTATTATTTAAATGTGGCATGGACATGAATTCCGAGGGAGGAGAAAGAGTTTTGATGCAGGCACAGACAGGCACACAGATCGAGGTGATGCTGCATAGTTACCGAAGTAAATTTGCACGTAGACCGAGCTGGTATTTGCATGCAGTTCGAGGTGGTACAAAATTAGCATGCATCCCGACGCTGTACGGACTATGCAATCAGGGAAGAATTGGGAATTGTGCCAAAAAGGGCATTTGGAGTCCTGTTTCAGAAATATATCGAGTTTATACTCAAAAGTCTCGATTTTTCGCAAGGATTCCAGATCCAGCTTCAGTTTTTGCAGTCAGGCATCCAGACAAAAAAATTCTCACAGAACCTTCCGGATACACATAAAGGTATATATGTTTATACTTAAAAGTCTCTGAATTTCATCTTGCAGCTATTGTTGAGTTTTGTTACTGTATATGACAGACATAAATCAAAAGTCACTTTGTAATCATTTGAATACTTAATCTATCAGCCTTCCCATTTGGAAAGTGGCTCGGAGAGGTAGCCAGGAAGTCTGGTGAACTCCGTTACCAATTCTTGTTCATACATGGTATACTTACATGTTTATGTGCTCATGTGCTTGATGAATGTTATTTAATTTTTCATTCATAAAGATGGTTAACAATTAAAAATTCACATGCAAATAATGGTTAAAGATCAAGTTAAATTTTCAGATCAATAAAATCTAGGCTTGAGCTTCTCGTCCCCACTCTTCTTCAGAGATGATTGTCTATAGGGTTGGAGTCTCAAGAAAACCAAATCTCCAACCTCAAAGCTATGCTGTATCGTGTGCCTATCCACACTTATCTTCTGTTGGTTTTGCACTGTCTGCAGGTTCTCTTTCAACAACTTGAGAATCTCTTGACTCTCTATGATCCAATCCTTGGCCTTGGGAGCTCTACTCTCCCTAAATACCAAGTCTACCAAAGTGGGAGCATCATATCCGTACCATGCTTGGAAGGGTGTCATACCAATGGACATGTGGAAGGTGGTGTTGTAGCAATGTTCTCCTAAATGTAAACACTTTACCCTCGTTCTTTGTTGTCCTCCTACACAGTTCCTCAAATACCCTTCAACCCACTTGTTGACAATCTTGGTCTGCAAATATGTCTGAGGGTGATGTCTAGTGCTAGGTGTCAACTCTGTCCCCACCAACTGAAACAACTCTCTCCAAAATGTCCCTATGAACCGGCTATCCATGTCACTGACGATTTTCTTCGACAACCCATGAAGTCTAAAGACCTCCCTGAAGAAAAGCTCGGCTACCTGAACTGCGTTGTACTCTTTCAGTATGGCGTAGAAGTGAGAAAACTTGGTCAATCTTTCGACCACTACATAGATACAGTCGTTATCCTATACCTTTTGTAGACCGGTGATGAAGTCCATAGATATACTCTCCCATTTCTTCTCTGGAATGGGGAGTGGCTGAAGTAGCCCTGTTGGAAGAGCATGCTCTCACTTGTTCTACTGGCAAGTCACACACTCACCGACGTGTCTCATAATGTCTTGTTTGAGGCCCTTCCATGATAACCTCTCTCTGATCTGTCTATAGGTTTTGAAAAACCCCTGATGGCCTTCTAGAGGTAAATCATGAACTGCAGTGAGGATCTTCTTCTTAAGCCCTGAATTTAGCACCAAGTAGACTCTATCCTTGTAAAATATGACGTCGTCAATGACCCTATACTGGTCATCCTATATCTTCCCATCCATCACCTCACAAGCGAACTTATTCTTGGAATATTCCACTACAAAGTGGGATTTCCAATCTGTTTAAATCTCCATCAAAGAACATTCCATAGGTCTCTCGATAGTGCATCAGCCACAATGTTCTTCTTCCCCTTGACATACTCTATGTCAAATTTGAATTCTTGTACCTTCGTCACCCATTTATGTTGGTGCTCACTAAGGTCCTTCTGCTCAAGGAAATACTTCAAACTGTTGTGATTGGTCTTGACCACGAATTTTTTGCCCACCAAATATTGTCTGAACTTGGTCAAGGCATGCATGATTGCCAACATTTCCTTGTCATAAATGGAGTAAAACCTCTTAGGTTGACTGAGCTTCAGTCTCTCGAACATAATGGGGTGTCCTCCCTACATCAAAACTGCACCGATCCCTTCGCCGGATGCGCCAAACTCTCGTACAAATGGCAAGGTGAAGTCTAGTAGTGCCAACACTGGACAAGTGACCATGACTTCCTTCATGTGATCAAAGGATTCCTATGATTTCTCGGTCCATATGAAGGCCCCATGCTTGGGAAGATCTATCATTGGTGCTCCAAGATGAGAAAAACCCCGGACAAACTGCCTGTAATAGCTGCACAACCTGAAGAAGCTCCTTAATTATGTCACGTTCTTGGGTGTCGGCCAATCCAGAATGGCCCTGATCTTCTCTTGGTGCACCTGTACCCCCTGTGCACTGATGATGTGGCCTAAGTAAAGAAGCTCTGTCATACTGAAATCACACTTGGACTCTTTGGCATATAATGACTGTGCCTCCATGATGCTCAATACCTCATCTAGATGCCTCATATGCTTTTGCCATGACCAGCTATAGATCAAGATGTCGTCGAAGAAAACCAAGATTGATTTCCTTAACTGATCCCTGAATATATGGTTCATGCAAGACTGGAATGTAGCGGGTGCATTGGTTAGCCCAAATGGCATAACCAGGAACTCAAAGTGTCCAAAATGATATCAAAATGTCGTCTTCTCTATGTCTTGCTCTCACATGTTGATCTGATGATATCCAGAGCGTAGATCAATTTTTGAGAAGAAAACTGCCCCATGCAGTTCATCCATCAACTTGTCAATGCGTGGGATAGGGTACTAGTTCTTGATGGTTTTCTTGTTCAAGGCTCGGTAATCAATGCACATCCTCATGGTGCCATCCTTCTTCAGAACTAAGACAACTGAAGAAGAAAATGGGTTGATGCTCGGTCTGATGTGTCTCATTGCCAACAATTCATTGATTTCCTTCTCTATCTCATCCTTGAACCTACTAGGATGATGATAGGGGGGAGTGATCATAGGTTTGTCCCCCTCATCCAACTCAATTGTGTTCTCAAACCCCCTGTCAGGTGGTCTCCCTGGTGGAATTGCCTCAAAGACCTATTGATGTCATCCCAATAAATTCTTGATCTCTGTGTGGTATTGTTGTCGACCTTCTGAATCCTTTTCAGTAGTGATCAAGCATTCTGCGGCATATGCTACCTCCCCATGTCTAAATATCCTCTCCATCCTCTTGGTTGAAACTGTCCTAGTCGCTCCTGTCGACATACCTCTTAGAACAACCTTCTTCCCATCCTAATCTTTAAATCCCATTTCCAAGGTTTGGTAGTTGGTAGTGATTTTTCCCAAGGTAATCATCCACTGAACTCCTAACACCACATCTGTGTCTGATAGGTCAACCACATAAAATGTGTCTCTCACTGTGTAGTTTCCTAACTTCATCTCTAAGTTTGGAACTCTGTTTAGACACTCCACTGTGTGGCCATCTGCTATCGCAACATCAAACCCCTCAAACTCCTATGTTTGAAGTGCTCGTCTCGATACTAGTGAAGCGTCGATGAAGTCGTGGGTGGCCCCACCATTTATCAGGGTGATTTCCTGTTGACCCTGGATAATCCCTCTGATACAGAGGGTATCATACCTAGGAACACCAGAAAGGGTCGCTATGACACCTCCCTTTGTTGGTTTCCTCCTGTTATCCCATTCTAGCGGTTGTGGGACTACTAGAGGATGGGCTCCTGCTGGTGTCAGTGGTCTACGGGGAGGCTGCTCCTCTGCTAGTGCTGACTCCTCTTATGAACTAGTGGATCCACTATCCTACTCCTCCTCCTCACTGTCCACGTTTTCTGCTACTAACTCAATATAATGAATCTCTTCCTTGCCCATGCACCTGTGGCCTGGGACCCAAGGATCTCTGCAGCTGAAGCAAATATTTTTCCTCATAAGCTCTCGCCTAGTCTCATCATCCAACTTCTCCTTACCCTTCCATTCTCTCTGGAATGGCTTCGTGTCTCGATCCCTCTAGGGCACAAATGGTTTGGAGAAAGTTTTAGTCTTTGGCACTGAGTCTGCCAGATCTCAAGTGAGAAGGATGGCATCCTGCAAAGTGGGAGGCTTGTATGCCTTCACCCATCCTTTCAAGGTCTCTGTGAGTCCTTCTATGAATAGCACGATCAACTTGAGCTCTGATATATCTGTCACTGCCATGTCTACCAACTGAAACTCTATGATGAACGCCTCTGTTGTGCCAGTTTGTCTCAACTGGGCTAGATCCATGAAGTTTATCTCAAGATCCTTCCTGTCAAACCTGTCCATGAGCCTATCTGTAAACTCCCTATAGAAGATGATGTGACTGTGACCCAATGTCACCAGTCCATGGTACCACCACTTGTGTGCCTCACCCTCCAAGTGTAAGGTCACAAAACTGATGGCCTCTGTCTCAATCATCTGGTTGAGCTTGTAATACGTGTCTAGCTTTTGTACCCAATTTATGGCGATGTATTTGGACGATCCGTCGAAAGAAGGGATGGTGAGTTTCCAAAATTTTCAAATGAAATCGAGGTTATGCCCCTGTTGTTGTTGTGGTCCTCCCCTCTGCAGCTCTCTAGGGAGGTTCTTGAGTCTGAGTCCATAGTACTTGACCAGGGTCATGTCCTGACGGAAGTCATGACCCAATGTTGTGTACTCCCTCCTATACTCTACAATATCGTCAGCATGAGTGGGTGGCCTCTGTGGTATCAGTGGCGGTGTTGCTACCAGGGGTGCCCCTGGAAACTGGGAAACAACGGTCTGGGAATCCTACTCGGTGAGAGGGTGATTGGGGTCTACTACCTGCTCCCGAGTTCCCCTGTACTGCATGTGGGAATTGTGTATCTGGGGTGCCCACTCTAGCCAATCTATCAACCACCTGTGCTAAGGACTGATACATGGTCTGTTGACTAGCTAACATATTGTTGATAACCTGCATAAAATCTCCCTCTGAATATACGGGGGCCTTGCCACTGCCCTCTGGTCGCTCATATATGTCTCCTAACATCCTCTCTGCCTTGCACTCAGCCTTATGCTCTGCCCTTCTCCCTGCTTCTTTGTGTGCCTCTTCCTCTTCCTCTGAGCTAGGAGGAATAGGGGGAAAATCATGCCTATGCCTTCTTTCCTGATGCCTGTTGTAAGTGACATATTCATCAACTACGTGTTCACAGCCCTCTGGGTATTCTACTGCACTCATTGTCTTTAGTCACAGTCTGGCAGGACTAAAGCTCTGATAGCACTGTAATGTTCCTGACTTGGCTAGTCTAGGAAATGCTGCTAATGTGTGTGTAGGATCAAAGGTTTACATCATATAAATGATCATACAAATAATAAGCGTGACAAAGGACTGCAAAGTTTGTATTATGATATCTCTGTGGATTACAAAATGGTCGAATACGGCTGAATAACTGACAATACTCGACTAGATCAACATACAAAGGATCTTAGCCAGAATATAAATAAGCAACTGTGGCTAAATAAAATAACAACACTCGGCTAGATCGAAGGCAAAAGGATCTTATCCAGAATACAAATAAGCAACTAAAAGATAATACCCGGAATATGGGAGCACTGCGGAATCAATGAAGAATGATGGAAGACGTGGATGATCTTCCCGGTGACTAGGGTGTGTCTTTCAACACTGAAATCAGCCAACTGGTTTCTTCCTCCCGGAATACACTGAACTATCTCTCATGAGATGCGCCTCTTCTCCTCAATGACAAGTCATAATCTGCATAATGATGAATTAGGTCGTTGACCCTTCTTTTATAGCTTTCCAAAACCCTAAATCATGCTGAAACCCTAATTCGTTGTTGATTTCCAAAATCCTAAATCATGTTGAAATCCTAATTCGCTTTTGACTTCCAAAACCCTAAATCACTGTTGAAACCCTAATTCACTGTTGACTTCTATTTTTAGCTCATAATGACTTAAAAGTGCTTTTAACCCTTTTTAGCTCAATGTCACTTTCTGAATATAACACCTGTGACTGGAGTGACCTCTAGTAACCTTGTTTACCCCTCTTTGGCCCTGGCTATAGTCTAACGGGGTAGTTTAGACCATTAAGCCTCCTCTTCTAGAGCTCCTATTTGAAAAGGGACATTACAAGTGATGAGCTTATGGAATTTCCATAGCCATGGTACACACAAGCATCTCTATGTTGCGGGAAAAAAGGAAAAGAATAGGTTTTCGTGTGCACCACATTTAATGTCCTAATTATAATCCCTAATTTAATGAATGTTTATGTATATATAATGTGTGGATACAACCAAGTGATTCATATGTGAAATGTATTGCTGAATTTTAATAATAAAATGTGATTCCAATTACTAAGGGGACAAGGAAAGAGACGACGAATGAATTAATCCACAAGAGTGAGGAGGGTCCAGCAAAATGACCAAGAGGGGTCCAAGGGGAAATACCTATGTCTATTAATTCCACCCATATTCCTTAATTTTATTATCATTATGTATTAAAATATATTTTCTTATTGAGTGTCCCCAAAGAAAATCATTGAATGCATGTAAGAGGGT
>ML787168.1:442436-461448 GCA_009831015.1 Picea engelmannii
AATCCAACAATGAAATTCATGGAAATATCAATCCATATAGCAGGGGGAATATGAATCGCTTGGAGGGTGCCTAGATTTTTTACTTTTTGTCCCTTATTGTGTTAAAAAGTATCACATTCGACCACAAAGGTGCATATGTCCTATTTGATTTGATCTTAGAAAAATGAACATTTGACCTGTTCATAGGTTTTGTGAAAGCCTAAATTCCCAACTATTGGTGAAGAATGAAGTTCAGATATAAAAATGGATTTAAGGTGAGACTATTTTCTTAAGTACATGCAACCTTTATACTGAAGCTCCTGATTGTGCCAAGAGTATCCCAGAGAGGGTTGAGGATCATGTTGCAATTGGTGGATCATGTTATAAAGTTTGCGATCTTGGAGCCATTCCTGTCGAACTATTTGTAACCAGTCCGCAAAAATCAAAGAGAGGGAAAATAAGGATTCTTATTCTTCATATTTGTTAGAAAGAGAATCAACCACCTTATTTTGATTTTCCCTTCTTCTAAATGATTTCATAATCATAACCGAACATCTTAGTCACCCATTGCTATTGCTCGGGGGATGAAATTATTTGTTCCAAAATATACTTGAGGCTACAATGATCAATTTTAAGTTGGAATTATTTCCCCAACAAACAAGGATGCCAAAGATCCATTACATGCAGAATATCCAACATTTCCTTATAGGTGGATTTGCCTAAATGCAAGTCCGATAGTTTTTCTGTAGTGAAATCCAAAGGTCTTTTGCCTTGCATGAGGACTACCCCAATGCCTTTCCCTAAAGCATGACATTCCATGAAAAAATTCTTAGTGAAGTTGGGAAGTCCCTGAACCAAAGTTGTGCACATAGATTCTTTCAAGGAATGGAAGGATTGATCTGTTATTTGAGTTCAACTAAAAGCACTATTTTTGAGATATGTGACGGGAGAAACAATTTTATCATAATTCTGCACAAACTTGCGATACTAACCCATTATACCCAGGAACCTCACAAAATTTTAAGAGTTTTAGGATGGGTCGAATCACTCATAATTGTTATTTTATGAGGATACACACAGACACCATGCTTGCCAACAATATGGCCCAGGTATTCACCTTTAGGGGCTACAAAAGAACATTTGGATTGTTTGAGGAAGAGTTTGTGTTGAGAGAGTAAGTGTAAGACTTGATCCACATGGGCCATATGGGATTGCCAAGTTTTACTTTGGATGAGGATACCATCGAAGTAAACTAGGAAAAAATGATGGAGGAAGGGGTGAAAGACATGATTCGTGAGACTTTCAAAGGTGGAGGATGCATTACACATGCCAAAGGGCATGACCAAGAACTTGTAATGGCCCTCATGAGTTTAAAAGGAATTTTTGGGAATATATACCTCTTTCATACATATATGGTGGTATCCAAACCAAAGATCAAGTTTGGTAAAGAACGCAACATCACTTCAGTCATCCAAAAGGTCATCAATGATGGGAATCGAGAATTTATCTTTGATAGTAATTTTATTGAGGGATATTAAATCAAGCCACATGTTCGAGGTGACTTCTTTATTGAGTACCTTGACCACATGAGAAGAATAAGGAATAGTACTTGGACAAATAACGCCCATCTCTAGAAATTCCTGAACAATTTTCTCAATTTCATTCTTTTGTGAAAAGGGGTGATGATAATGGAGAACATTGGGAGGGAAACTGCTAGGGACAAGGGATATGGAATAGTCATACAATACATGGGAAGGAGGAAGTCCTTGGGATTATCAAAAATATATTGGTGTTTGGAGAGGAGAGATTGTATGTCAATATGAACAATAGAGGAATGTGTCTCAATTGCTCAATGAATGACATCGAGCTATGAAATAATGCCAGAGTGGCCTTTTTTTAGGGGTTTCTCCATTATGTGGGAACTGATGATCTCAAGAGATTCTGCAGTGATGTCATGGAACTGGTAATGTTTTCCATCCTATTAGAAGCTTGTTCTTAAATACTTGAAATCCATGGTGATGGGGCCAATTGTGCATAACCATTTAGCATCAAGCACAATGTCAAAACCACCCATGTCAATAGAAAAAATATGAGATTTTAGGTGGTAATGAACAATTTGCAGGGACACATTTTCACAGCTCCCTCCACATTTCATGGAACTACTATTAACAATTTGTAATGATCCCAAGCTAAATTGTTCGCCTGGAATCACTAACTACTATTGATTTGTTGATGTGCAAGTGTTATTGAGTTATTAAATGCAATTATAACAGATTCATCCAACACATGAAGAGAATAACACATTCAAGATATAAAGCACAAACATAAATCTAACCTTTATTATAGAATCATGAATCAGATACAATAGAATGAGCAGATCTGGAATAATCTTCAGATGGATCCAATGCAAGACAAGTATGAGCTACTACAAAATTCTCCCAGTGATACAATAAGCCTCCCAGGGGATGAATAAGATATGAAGACCAATACATGCAGAAATGAATGCCAATGTCCCTCAGCGGGAAAGTGCCAGGCTCCACTAGGAGGCTGAAACCCTCAATAAATCGGCCCAACTGAAGGAATGCTCCAAACGATTCCAAACTCGGCCAGATGATAGATCGGGATGATAGTATCACCCTCATGAAGTCTCAAGCTCAACGTCCAAGGAAAACCCCTCCAAACTCTGAATATTTTGCTGAAGTTGCGCCCTCCTGGATAGCTGAAACCCTTGGTGATTCAGCCCTGATGAGAAAAGCCTCCAAATTCTCTGAAAATCTCCCGGAATGTAGATCGGGCTAAGAGAACCTTGTGGGTGAAGTTTCGGACCTAGATCTCAAGCGAATCTCTCTAGATCTCAGAAATACAAAATGGTGGGACGTTCTCCTTTCCTCCAAATCATCCCAGTCTGAATCTAAATGTTTGATGGTGATAACTCTCTCGAAAAGCACTCAAAATGATGGTGGATAACCTGCAAGTAAAACCCAATTGGTGCAATGCCCAACGCTCCTCCTGATTGGCTAGATTGAACCCTTATCTTCAAAATGGTGAGCCCTTGCTGAAACTCCTTAAACAGTATGGCCCTGTTATCTTCAGAAGCACTAGGAAGAGATATGTTGAGAATAGAATGGTGTGGAGGAATCTTTCATCCCCGAGACCAATCTATAGAACAAGGTGAGTGGATGTTTCACCAATGAGTTGCTCACAAGGGTTTGTACAACAAAACCCCCAAACTGAATACTTAAGAGCAATAATAAGCAATATGCCAAATCCAGAATCCTAATAGGTGCGCCCTTACCTCTTACTTATACTTTTCCTTCTAATCCTCTGTTGAGTTAAGTTAACTCCCAAGGTTAACTTCTATTCTTCTATTGAGTTATCTTTCCCTCCTTTTATCCTTTCCCTTTCTCAAATCAACTTAAAAATATAACTTTAATGTAGTTGACCTTCTCCCTCAATGTGAGACTATGACCTAGTGGGGGTGCCCAGGCCAATGAGCCTCCTCATCACCTCCCTAAGAGGTGGGGGACATTACAGTCTCCCCTGCTTGAAATTGATTGTCCTCAAGCAATTCCAAACCTGCATCTTGTACCATCTGTTCACTCTCCCAAGTGACATCCTCAATGGGCAAGTCTTTCCACCTGATCAGATACTCCTTGATGCTTCTCTTCCGGAGATTCTTTTCTCGAACTTCCAATATCTCTTCCGGAGTCAACACCAGCTAACCTTCTTTGTCCATGGGAGGTAGTATCTCAATGGGGCGGATGTGTTGGTCGATGGCCTTCTTTAGGAAGGATACATTGAAGACATTGTGTATCCGACTTCCTGGTGGAAGCTCTAACTCATAAGCCACAACCCCTATCTTTTTGTTGATCCTGTAGGGCCCAAAGAAACATGGCTATAGTTTTTCTTCTCTTCTTATTTTAATTGAGGCATGTCGATAAGGTTAGAGCCTCAAATAAACCAAGCCACCCACTTCAAAAGTGCACTCCATTCTGTGTTTGTCTACCTAGACCTTCTTCTGATTTTGTGCCCTCCGTAAATGATCCTTCAACTCCCGAAGAATGTCCTGGCTCTGTTGTACCCAATCCTCCAGCATGGGTGCCGTACTGTCCCCAAAGGAAATCTCCACAAAGGAAAGGGGATCATATCTATACAAATATTTGAATAGTCTCATGCCTATGGATAAATGATGGGTGGTGTTGTAGCAATATTCTCCCAAGTGCAACCATCTGACCCATGCTTTCTGTTGTCCTGCTACGTAATTTCTAAGGTAGCCTTCCACCCATTTGTTGACTATTTCAGTCTGACCGTTCGTCTAAGGGTGATAGCTAGTACTAGGAGTCAATGTCGTACCCACTAATGTGAACAACTCCTGCAAAAATGTACTCATGAATCTGTTGTCCCTGTCACTGATAATGGTCTTGGGTAGGCCGTGTAGTCTGAACACCTCTCGAAAAAATAATTCGACCACCTGTGCTGCGTTGAAGTCTGTGGCTATGGAAAAGAAGTGTACAAACTTCATCAACCTATCTACCACCATGAAAATGAAATCCTTCCCCTATGCTCTGGGAAACCCGATGATGAAATCCATGGATATACTTTCCCATTTGTGCTCTAGAATGGGTAGGGGTTGCAACAGTCCTGCAGGGTGCGTGTGCTCATCCTTGTTTTCTTGGCATGTAGTGCACTCTTTGACATGCTTAATCACATCATACTTGCGGCCTTTCCATGAAAACCTCTCTCTCACCTGTCGGTACATCTTACTGATGCCCTGATGTCCTACTATGGGTGAGTTATGACATGCATGAAGGATCTTAGCTTTGAGAGCTGATCCAGGAACTAAGAAGATTTTCCCTTGGTAATAAATGAGGTCCTTCATGACCCTGAAGTTGTCTTCTTGTATTTGTTCGTCCAACAGTTGACAAGCGAACTGATCCTTTGCATATTCCACTATCAAGTGATCCTTCCAGTCAATTGACATACCGGACATGGAAAAAATGGGCGGCCTCCTGGATAATGCATCGTCTACTGCGTTGTTCTTCCCTTTGATGAATTCAATGTCGAAGTCATAGGCCTGTATTTTGCTTACCCATTTTTGTTGTCTTTCATTCAAATCCTTATGCTCCAATATATATTTAAGACTGTTATTGTCTGATTTGACCACAAACCTTGCACCTACCAAATATTGCCTGAATTTGGCTAGTGCATGCATGATAGCCAACATTTCTTTGTCGTAAATGTTGTAAAGTATCTCAGGACCCCTAGTTTCTGACTTTCATAGGTGAGGGGGTGCCTATTCTACATCAACACGACCCCTATACCTTCCCCCGAGGCATCACACTCTAAGGCAAAGGGTATGCCAAAATCTGGAAGAACTAGAACTGGGCATGTGCTCATGACTTCTTTCATTATCTCCATCGTGGTTTGGGCCTCGTCATTCCATTTGAAGGACCCCTTTTTGGTCAAGTCAGTCAAGGGTGCGCACAATTGAGAGAACCCTTTGACAAATTTTCTGTAGTATGTGCATAGGCCCAGGAATCCCCTCAGTTTTGTGAGTGTCTTCAGAGTAGGCCATTCCCTAATGGTTGTTATTTTCTCCTGGTGTACCTGTACCCCTTTTTCCCCTATGATGTGTCCCAAGTAGAGCACCTCTGTCATCCCAAACTCACACTTGGATTCCTTGGCGTATAGTGACTGTTCTTCCATGATTGACAGGATTTGGTCCACATGTCGAAGGTGTTCCTCCCAGGTCTTGTTGTAAATGAGAAAGTCATCAAAGAATACCAACAAGTGTTTCCTCATCTGTTTGTTGAACACATGGTTCATGCAGGACTGAAATGTGGTTGGGGCATTGGTTAACCCAAAGGGAATTACCAAAAAATCGTAATGGTCGTAGTGACACCTAAAAGTTGTTTTTGAGATGTCCTCCTCCCTCATATTGATTTGATGGTAGCCCGAACGAAGGTCATTTTTTGTGAAATAGATAGCTCCATACAGCTCATCCAGCAAATCATTAATCGTGGGTATGGGGTACCTATTTTTTATCGTCTTTTTATTCAAAGCCCAGAAGTCAATGCACATTCTCATCGTTCCATCCTTCTTCTTTACCAAGACTACTGAAGAAGAAAACAGGCTTGAACTCGGCCTGATATGTCCCATGTCTAGAAGCTCTTTGATGGCCTTCTCTATCTCATCTTTATAATTCTTAGGGTGCCTATAGGGTGTGGTGATAACAGGTTTAGCCCCTGTTTCTAGCTCAATGATGTGCTCAAACCCCCTGTCTGGTGGCACACCTGGAGGAATTGGCCCAAACACCTTATAGTGCCTGTCAAGGATTCTTTTAATCTCTGGTGTGTAATGCACCTTTCCCATCTCATCCACCCGTGTTGAGATCTTGCATTCCGTTGCATATAGAATTTCTTCCCTTCTGAAGATGGCTTCCATCCTCTTGGCCATGACCACTCTGGTATAGTTACCTGTCATGCCTATGAGCACAACGTTTCATTATCCTTCCTCTACAAAGGACATTTCCATGGTCTTGTAATTGGTGGTGATGGGTCCTAAAGTGCTGAGCCACTACACCCCTAGGATGATGTTGGTATCGAGAAGATCTATCACATACACATCCTGAACTAACTCATGCCTTCCCAAGGTGAGTTTCATACCTGGTATGTATCTTTCATAGGGCATAGTACTCCCGCCTACTACCTCCACTTTGAATCCTTCAAATTCTACTGTATGTATGTGCCTCCTCTTCAGTAATGTTGCATCAATGAAATTGTGAGAATCTCCTTCATCAATCAGAATCGAGACTCTCTGTCCCTACAAGACCCCTCTCATCCCGAAAGTGTTGAAGTTGGGTACCCCACTGATAGATGCCAAGGTAGACTTCTCTCCAGCCTCACAGTCAAGTTCTGGAACCTCCTCTTATATTGTCTCTGCAGTTTTGGCCTCACCGTTTTGTATCTGGCCATACTCTTCCTCCTCTTCATTGTCTGAGGTAACTTCTATATAGTGAACTTGGCCATGTCCCATGCACTTATGTGACGGGTTCCACGGTTGTTTGCAAGTGAAGTAGAGTTTCTTTCTCCTCAGTTCCCTTCTAGTGTTGTCATCTATCCTACCACGGCCCTTGTCCAACCCTTTTGGGTCACATCCTCCTTGATTCATTGGGGGTCTTTGATCTCTTCCTCCACTATTAAGAGGTGATTTGGGTATGAATTTAGGATTTGCATCTGGCCCCAAATCCATCGTCTTCCAAATGGCCTCCTGTAGGTTGTTGGGTTTAAAGGCCTTTACCCAACCCTTCAAGGGTTCCATCAACCCTTCTGTGAAAAGAATCATGAGCCTGGTCGGGGACATATCCTTTACCATAACTGCCAACCTCTGAAATTCATCAATATATACTTCAACCATACTTGTTTTCTTGAGTTGAGTGAGCTCCTAGAAATGTAGCTCAGGATCTCCTTGATCAAATCTATCAATGAGCCTTTGAGTGAATTCTGTATAGGACACAATCTGATTGTGGACAAGTGTGGTGAGTCTGTGATACCACTAGTCATGGGCCTTTCCATCCAAGTACATAGTGGAAAACTTGATGGCCTCCATTTCCCTCATGGGATTGAGCTCTAAGTAGGTATCCAACTTTTGTACCCAAGATTGTGCTGTCATCTTGGTCGTACCATCAAAGTAAGGGATTTCTATCTTCCCTGCTCTACGTTCAAACTCAAAATTGCCCCTGTGGTTCGTCCTAGGTTTATTTATGAACCTAAGTTGGCAATATTGATCTAGGGACATCTGTATTTGGACCCTCATATCCAAACTGTAGTAATCTTTGGTACTTCTCACTATTTGTTCTACAAAGTCTTCAACCTGTTTCAGTTGCCCTTGCTGATGTGTGAATGTGGGCATGTAAGGTCTGGGGTTAGCCCTGCTACCTAAATGTCGGCCAAAATGTTCATCTGTGAATGTAGGTATGTATCGCTTCTGATTGACCCTGCTACCCATTTGACCCTGTTCCATGTCTCCTTCCAAAATTCCTTTAGATCTGGGGCCTTTCTCTGGATTATACCTGATCTCCTCATGGGTTCCACCAGATCCACCAGCCTCTTTATTCCCATATGTATCAGGGTTCTTCCCTTGATGGGTCGCTTGCATCAGAAGTTCATTTATATTGGATTGATTCTTGTTCATTATCTGCAGGTTCTCGTCAACCCTCTTCAAAGTTTTAGAGAGTTCGGCCTATCCCCTTCTGCTGGTTTCATGGTATTCGCCCAAGTGTTGGACCAATGTGATTTTCGTACGATTGAAAGATTGTTGGAACTTGTCAAACTCAGTTGCTATGATATCCAAGGCTAGAGGATCATGGTTATCCCCTGAACCTTCCATTTTAGCCTTTGTTTCGCTGCTCGGTTTCTTCCTTTGACCCATGAAAATACCACTGTACTTCTGCATGCACCGATCCTTCCACAGGTTTGGAGGATCGAAGCTCTGATACCACTGTAATGATCCCAAGCCAAATTTTTCACTTGGAATCACTAACTACTATTTATTTGTTGATGTGTCGGTGTTATTGAGTTATTAAATGTAATTATAATAGATTCATCCAACACATGAATATCATAACACATTCAAGATATAAAGCACAAACATAAATCTGACCTTTATTATAAAATCATGAATCAGATACAATAGAATGAGCAGATCTGGAATAATCTTCAGATGGCTCCAATGAAAGACAAGTATGAGCTGCTACAAAATGCTCCCGCTGATACAATGATCCTCCCAAAGGGTGAATAAGATATGAAGACCAATACATGGAAAAATGAATGCCAATGTCCCTCAGCTGGAAAGTGCCACGCTCCACTAGGAGGTTGAAACCCTCAATAAATCGGCCCAACTGAAGGAAGGCTCCAAACGAGTCCAAACTTGGCTAGATGATAGATCGAGATGATAGGATCACCCTCCTGAAGTCTCAAGATCAATGTCCAAGGCAAACCCCTCCAAACTCCGAATCTTCTACTGAAGTTGCACCCTTCTAGATAGCTGAAACCCTTGGTGATTCGGCCCTGATGAGAAAAGACACCAAATTCTTTTAAACTCTCCCAGAATGTAGATCGGGCTAACAGAACCCTGTGGGTGAAGTTTTGGACCCAGATCTCAATCAAATCTCTCTAGATTTGAGAAATACAAAATGGTGGGACGTCCTCCTTTCCTCCAAATCATCCCAGTCTGAATCTAAATGTCTGATGGTGATAACTCTCTAGAAAAGCACTCAAAATGACGGTGGAGCACCTACAAGTAAAACCCAACTGGTGAAATGACCAACTATCCTCCTGATTGGCTAGATCGAACCCTTCTCTTCAAAATGGTGTGCCCTTGCTGAAACTCCTTGAATAATATGACCCTGTTATCTTCAAAAGCACTAGGAAGAGATATGCTGAGAATAGAATGGTGTGGAGGAATCTTTCATCCCTGAGACCAAGCTGTGGAACAAGGTGAGTGGATTTTTCACCACTGAGTTGCCCACAAGGGTTTGTACATCAAAACCCCCAAACTGAATGCTCAAGAGAAATAACAAGCAATATGCCAAATCCAGAATCCTAATAGGTGTGCCCTTGCCTCTTACTTATACTTTTCCTTCTAATCCTTTGTTGAGTTAAGTTAACTCCCAGGGTTAACTTCTATTCTTCTATTGAGTTACCTTTCCCTCCTTTTATCCTTTCCCTTTCTCAAGTCAACTTAAAAATATAACTTTAATCTAGTTGACCTCCCCCCTCAGTGTGAGACTATGACCTAGTGGGGGTGCCCAGGCCACCGAGTCTCCTCATCACCTCCCTAAGAGGTTGGGGACATTACACAATCATTATTTGAAAATTATTGATTTCCTAGATGTAGCACATCATTTCTCAAGTAACGTGGTAATGAGTAAAATTGTGAGTGTTTCCACTATAGATGAGGACGATGACTTTCCAATGCTTTTTATATCCAATTAATTTAAGTTTTTGAGGAGCATAGGTACGAGTGAGGGAATTTAACGATATAAACAATTCACCTTTTAGGAGATGAAATGGTTGGGTATGATCATCTACTAGAATTAGATATTTAGGAGGGAAAGAATCAATATCCTCTTTCTCAAAAATGGCCATAAAATTTTTTGTTCCTTACACTTGTTCCTCAGAAAATATTTTTCATTATAGTTATAACAAACACCCTTCAATGTGTGTTCAACAATTTCTAATTTGGATAATTTATGAACATTAAGAGGATATGAGAGAGGAGCACGATTGATCGGTCGACGATGAGGAAGAGAGGAGGGTTTTGGGTTTTGGGAAGAGATGACTTATTGTGCTTCCTTGTCTTGGTGAGTGTATTCAATCCAATTTCAAGGGAGAGCCATTAGGACATGGGGGTGAATTTCATATTTAAGGCCATTCATGAAGCATTCATGGAAGAATTTGTCATACATGTCATCTGTTCGAAAATCCTGGAGCTCAAAAGATTGTGTATATTATTCCAATATACAAGACTATTTTAGCATGGTCAAATGGCCCAAATGATGGGTGTGAGTGTCAAAGCATTCATAGAGGTCGACAACAAACTGGGTACAAGCCCTCAGTGTGAATTTTTACACCATTTTTAATGCTCAGGATCCAAATAAGGGATATTGATACGAAGTTTGGACAAATCATCAGTAATGACATGCAAGGAGAAATAATGTTCCATTTGAGAAACCTATGTTTTGGGGTCCAAGGAATCAAATTTATTCACATAAAATTTTGGAAGATGGAGGTAACAATGAAGGGGGTTGTTTTGAAATGGAATGGTATTAGAGGAATCATCTCCTTCAAGGTGTGAAGGTTGTTCAATAGAGGGAGGGTCCTCAGACTCGCTCATCCATTGTTTTAGGGTGGCTTTGAGGGAGAAAAGTCAAGTAGTGAGGTTCTCAACTTTGGAATTGAGGAAAGTAATGTCATAATTCATGTGCTAGATGTTAGTTCTGTTTTTTTTGGTTTTGGTTTATAGGGAAATGATTTCTTGGTTGTAGGTGAGGGACATAGTGGAATTAGGTAGTTAGGTCCCCATATAAAAGGTTTATGGGTGAGGGGTACCACTACGATCAATGTGAAGAGAGGAGTCCAATGGAATAGGTCATAAATAAGGGTGCCATGAAGGTTGAGTGGGACGATAGAAAAAAAAAAAAGGATTATAAGTGATAGGTACCACTACAATCAGGGTGAAGAGAGGAATCCAATGGGATAACTATCAAATAAGGTTGTTGGTGGGACCATTAATTTTTTTTTCTTTTATTTTTAACACTCCTGTGAAGTTATATTCTGACCTGAAGAATATTGCAGTGACAAAATGCCCAAAATGACAATACAAAAAATTGTGTAGGAATTTCCCAACTTGGATGAAGGAAGTAAGGTTGTGATGAAAAATTTCCCCTCTATTTTTGTTCTCTTTTTTTCGATAACAAGGGTTAGGGTTTTCAGGATTCCTACAGATAAGAGTTTTCATTGTACTATAGTTTTTTGATATACGTGCAAGGTCGAATAATGGTACTCGTTTTAATATATTAGGGCATCAACTAAGGAGGCTTGATCATACCCTTATCCATAACATTTGATTACCTAGGTACTAGAGAGTAGTGATCTCGATTTCTATTATGAATGCTACTATAGAAGTCGAGCGATTGATAGACTAATCTATAGTTTGTTTCAGGAGACCTAGGGGACTCCCTATACACCTAAAGGTACATGGAAGTGATGGATGTGTACAAGTGTTTTCTGATGCAGTACTACTCAAAGGGGTACCAATAGGGGTTACAAATGTTTCCAACTAGGTGAAACAATGGTTTCGAGTAAACTATGAATTTTTATGGATTTCCAGCATGTAGTCCTCCCCAACCACAATTTTACCCACTAAACGATAGCTCTATGTTCTTTAAAGATGATAAAAATACATGTCTCTACATACAAAAAAAATTGAACCAAAAGTTTTGCAAAGGAAAGTGCTATGATACCACTTGTAAGGTACTAGATGTATTATGTAAAGAAGAAAAACAATAAATATGATGAATTGCCAACAAAAAAAATGAAATATAGAGAATAACAACACCATAAAACTTTTCAATTTTTTCTTCTTTGGTCCTGCACTAGCATTGGAGTCAGAGGTTCTACCTATAGTCAGTGGCTTGCGTGGAGGAATTTGGATCCAAGTTCCAGAGAAGTGCCTCCAACAGACGTAAAAGAATTGATATAGGGTTCGTGCTCTCTCGCAATTATGCCAAGCTAGGGAGGAGGGGAGCCGCCGCCCCCTCCCTCCCCAACCACGTCCTTTAGGAAAATAATCACAGCTTGCAGAAAGAAAGCGCCCCAAGCAGAAGCACCAAGTTTTGTAAAAAAACTGGATGACGTTTTAGAGATCAATCTCCCCCTGGAACAACCAATGAAGGTAGCGCTCTCCCTCTCAGATCGAGGGCTGGTAGGTCAGTTCATGGGCCTTCGGCCCTCAGCCAGGACAACAAACAACTAGATCCAAAGGAACTGGCAACCATTAATAAAAAATAGTGTACCGTGCTATGCGGTTGGAAGGGGCTACTTTATTTTTGAATTCATCTCCCAGGAGCACCGTTATTTAATCTTTAGGAATGGTCCATACTTCATGGGCACATAGGGCCTTTATCTTAATCGATGGACTCCAAACTTAGATCCAACTTCGGAAGTGCCAAAAGACGTCTCAGTCTGGGTCAAACTCCCAAATCTGCCAATCCACTACTGGAACTCCTCGTCATTGCAAGCTATTGGGAATGGACTAGGGCACTACATTGACAGAGCCGATCCAAAAGATCAATATTCCTGTGCAAGAATTTTTGTGGAAGTTGATTTGGAAATAGGCTTGCCGGAAGCGGTAAAACTGAAGGTAGGAGAATGGCAACACCTACAAAAATTGGACTATGAGCAGCTCCCGTTCAAATGCAGAGGATGTCATGAATACGGACATTTTCAGAGAAACTGTCCAAAAATCCCAAGCACAGAGAAAGAAGGTGAGGAAGGTTGGCAGCAACCCCGGAAAGGAAGGTCGCAGTCCAAAGGCCCAAGAAGGGAAAATCCAGCTCCCACTCAAGACAACTCTGGAAATAGAGAGACGGAAAATAGCTTCAAAGCACTGGGAAATGAAGGTGAAATGAAGGATCCAAGCAAAGCCACCCAAGCTGAAGAAGAAAGAGGCGGCCAAATCTCGGAAACCGGAGGAACCCAAAAAACAACAGAAGAAGTGGAGAAACCCATCTCCCCTCCAAGGAACAGGGAGGCTCAAGGCATCGAGGAGGGAGAGATCTCGTCAGGAAATGAATCAGAAGGAGAGAGTGAATCCTGGGACACCCCAAAGAAGCCGGGGAGAGGTAGGAAATCCAAAAAAGTGGAACGAGACCAGGAAACCTATAAGGACATTCTAAAAGGAGCACAACCAACCATCAAGCAACTGATCGGAGTAAGGAAAACCAGGAAGCTGGCCAAGGCCTCCCAAGGTGGCCACTCCCCTCCACAAAGTAATCAATGAAATTAACTTCCTGGAACTGTAGGAGTCTAGGTAGCAAAAGGAAGGAAGAAACTCTCAGGGACATACTCAGAACAACGAAAACGGAAGGAAGAAACTCTCAGGGACATACTCAGAACAACGAAAACGGACATCCTACTTATCCAGGAAACCAAGATGAGTCAGCAGGACTCTATGAAAGTTTCAAAAAATGTATGTAAAAGCAGCCAGGGTTTAGCCAAAAATGTTAGAGGCGCGTCAAGAGGACTCTGCACCTTGTGGAACGCCTCCAAAATAGATCCGATCCGTTCATACCTTTGCATGCATTGGATCTTCTCCCAACTTCTCCATAGGGAGTCAAGGCAAACGATAAGTCTCTTTAATATCTACGTCCCACATCATATAGATGAAAAAAAGAATTGCTGGAAAACCGTTCTAGACTATTTAACAGATAATGAGCTAGAAAACATCATACTATGAGGGGACTTAAATGTAACTTTGGCCCAAGAATAAAAACGGGGAGGATCTATTGTAAGGGACCCAGCTAGAGAATGGGTGGAGGACCTAATAGCAGCATGGGATTTAATGGATATTAAGCCGACAAGGGGACATTACACCTGGACCAACAAAAGGGTAGGCCCGGGGAATATTGCTTCCCATTTGGACAGATTCCTTGTCCAAAGCTCGTTCTTGTCCCTTGGTCTTATAGCCTCTTCAAAAATCCTCCCCCACAGTACCTCTGACCACAAGCCAATTAGCTTAGAGCTAAGGAAGGACCAAGTCTAGGGGCCCATCCCCTTCAGATTCAATCCCTCATGGATACAGGATAAAGACTTTCTGCACAAAGTCTCCAGCATTTGGACTAGCAAGGTCAATGGCTCCGCGTTTTATGTTTGGGAAGAAAAATTGCGTAGGCTTAAGGTTGCACTAAAAGGATGGGAAAAAAAACAATATGATCCAATCGCCCTGCGATTAGAAGCTCAAACGCATCTGGAAAGTCATCAGCTCGCTCTGGAAAAGAAGGAGATCACTCAGCAAGACTTGATTGCAGAGGAACAACTTCAAAGGCAATGGCACAAAGCCTACAAAGATGAAGAAGGATATTGGAGGCAGAAGTCTCGAAGTCTTTGGTTGAAGGAAGGAGACAAAAATACTAGCTATTTCCACAAGCAAGCGGAAGCAAGGAAACATTATAAGGCTGTAACAAAAATCCAAGTCCAAAACATTACAATCTCTGAGCCAGAGGGCATTAGACATGCATCTTTTGAAACATTCATAAATCTCTACTTAGAAACACAAAGGGCAAGAATTGACCCTCAAATGTACCCCCTATCCATTGTTCCAAATCTAATAAAAGAAGATATCAATCTCAAGCTCATGGAGGAAGTCACACAGCAAGAAATAAAAGAGGCGGTGGACCAAATGCACCCGGATAAATCCCTTGGACCAGATGGATTTACTGCAAGATTCTTTCAGCAATGTTGGGAAATAATCAAATCGGACCTAACCAAAATGATAAGGAAATCACAAGCGAGCAACAATCTAGGAGGAATCACAAATTTGGCCTTCCTGGAACTCATCCCAAAAGAGAAAGGAGCGCTCAGCTTTAGCCGATTCAGGCCGATCTCCCTCTGTAACAAAATTTACAAAATTCTTACCAAGGTCATCGCAAACAGATTGAAAAACGTTCTTCCTCTAATAGTTCCAGAGAACCAGGGAGGCTTCATCAAAGGAAGACAAATAGCAGACAACATAATCCTGGTGCAAGAAGCTCTTCACTCAAGCCTACGCAGGAAAGATAAAGGTATGATTATTAAACTAGACCTTGCAAATGCTTTTGATAGAGTTAATCATAATTTCCTTTTTGAGGTAATGAAGAAGTTCGGATTTGATCAATCCTTTGTAAATTGGATAAGAGCCTGCATAGGATCGCCATGGATAGCCCCCATGGTAAATGGAAGAGTAACAAATTTTTTCAAAGCATCTAGGGGCTTAAGGCAGGGATTCCCTCTCTCGCCCTTGCTCTATGCAATTCAAGCCTCATTTCTGAGCTACTAGCTAGAAAATTCCAAAATCCAAAGCAATATCCAAGGCCTAAAAATAGCACAAGGTGTGAAGGAAATCAACCATGCGCAATTTGCGGACAATACCCTGCTGCTAGGTGGGGCAAGTCTGTTAGTTGCAAAAAGATTCAAAGAGGAGCTAGATGCATATGTTGCAGTGTCAGGAAGCGAGATAAGTCAATCAAAAAGTAAAATTTATGGTTGGAACATTACACCCAAAGAGATGCTGGGAATTTCCAGAGTATTGGGGATGGAAGGGCACACCAAATGGGAGACCTTCACCTACCTGGGAATCCCTATCTCCAAGGTTTCTCCAAGGGCCTCACAATGGAACCATTTACTAGACAAACTAAAAAGGAGAATTTCCTCCTGGGGGGCGAATTGGTTAAATCTAGCAGGGAGGATAGTCCTAATCAAATCCATCCTAGCCAGTGTACCCATCTACCAGAACTCTTTGCTTCTAGCTCCAAGCTCTACAATTCAAAATATGGAGGCAATGTAGAGAAGCTTCCTATGGGAAGGGGGGAAAAGCAAACAGGCAGGATACTTCACCTTATAAACTGGGACAAAATCTCTAAACCTCTCTTGGAAGGATGCCTCAATTTCAAAAACACCCAAGTATAGAACCTGGCTCTAGGGGCGAAATTGCTATGGCACATCGTCAGTGGTGACATCGCGTGGATCAAGGAAGCACTGTGGAAGAAATATTTCAGAGGCACAAGGAACATGTCCATAGAAAACCCTTGTAGAGAGGCTAAGGGGTCCCCAATCTACGCTCTTTGCAAAAAATCCATGGACCTATTCACTCCTCACCTTACCTGGGTGCTGAGAAATAGGAAAAAAATTAAAATCTGGCAGGACTCCATTCTAGGGGACCCACCTCTAGAACTGAGTCAGGACCTGGAACGACTAAAAGGATGGATGGATGGGAAAAATCTAAAGATGCTCTTTGACATATCTACATGGGGGAATGATAGAGGTAAGTCGTGGCAAGGTTGGGAAGTGGGCAATCTGCCCCAGGACTTAGAAAATGACTGGTGCGCCCTAAAGCTCAGCTTGCAGGGGAAAGCCCCCATTAAAAAAAAAGGTAAAGATGAGAGGGGTTGGGGGAAGAATGAGAAGCCCTACTCCACCTCGTTGGGATACAACACCTTCCGAAACATCCCTCATGTTCCTCCCAACCCGTCCCTCTAGAAATCCATCTGGAACACAAAAACCATTCCCAAAATAGACCCGTTCCTCTGGACTCTAAGTCATAGAAGCATCCAAACAGGGGAGAAACTCCAAAATAAAGGTTGGGAGGGTCCTTTCAGGTACCCCCTGTGTCAACAAGATGAGGAAACCTCAGATCACCTTCTTCTTAATTGTAGCTATTCAAAGGAAGTTTGGAAGCTGGTAGTTGGGTTGAAAAAGAACCTACATCTTCCCCAAGATATTAAATCCCTTCTCCAAAGTTGGATATCCCTTTACCCTTTCCAATTGAAGAATAAAAGCTATGCCTCGGGGCTTTGGTGAGCAATCCCACGGTTTATCCTTAGGGGGCTTTGGCTGGAAAGAAACAACAAAGTTTTCAGGGATAAGCAAAGGAGTGCCCCACTTGTGAGTGCAAAGATTAGAGCTCTCTTTTGCGAATGGGCTAGTACTCACCGACATCCTCAATATAGTAGGGAGCTAGAAGAAAAAGAAGATCTTTGGATGGGCCAATTCCAAATTCAATTGCAAACTGGGAACACAGTCAACACCATAATTCAAGAGAATTGGGAAATAAGGACAGGAAGGAATGAATTTGAAAATTGGAAAAAGGAAAGGAAAGCCTGCATCCTGTCCTTTGACAAAGCCTCAAAGGGAAATCCAGGCCAAGCAGGAGGAGGAGGAATAATTGTAAATCCAAACGCAGAAGTCATGGTGCGATATGCCATTGTCTTAGGCATCACCACCAATAACTATGCAGAAGCAATGACATTGTGGCAAGGCCTGTGCCAAGCCAGAAGAAATGGAATCCAAAATCTGATTATCATAGGCCATTCCCGAATGTTAATCCGTGCCATAGACCGCTCTATGAAAAATCAAAGTGCACGGCTCAATAATTTGTTGGCTAGAATACGCCTCCTCCTTAAAAGACTTGACTCATATCAAGTGTTCCATGTTCTGCAGGAGTTGAATAAAGAAGCGGATGAGGAGGCAAATAGAGGCGCTCTGCTGGAACAAGGACGCATAAGTGAAAATGGCCAGCTATCCACGGTGGATCTACCTTGACCCGCCTCAACCGAAAAGAAATATCATGCAAGTTGCAAAGAAGGGGACAAGACCAAATCGACAGTGCCAGGCCTCAGCCAATGAAGGAGCACGGGACAGGACAAAGCGAGCAAAGGACAACCCAAAAAAGATCGAATCTCTTGCACAGAGGAGACACCAAGATCATCCCCCCATACCTCTTGGGAAAAGAAGAGATGGGCGAAATGATGAGTGCAGGGCGGGCACGATTAAATTTTCTCGCACCCTCAGTCTGAGAGAAAACCCATACTTAGCTGTGAAGAGACCGATGGAGAGGATTCAAAGAATGCGAACCAGAGGAAGAGAGATGGCCACGAGTTCCAACCGACATCTCACTATTGATGAGCGATTGAAACAACTAGATGAAACGTTGGAAAGCTTGAAGCAGGCACTCCGATATCAACTCGATTTCCTGGAGAATTTAGACTCAGAGGTAGGCAGACGGCTGGAGCAATTGGAGCAGGATATATTTACTATAAAAATTGGATTCAAAGAGGAACTTGGCAAGTTACACCAGGAGTTGAAGAGCCCAAAAGATGAATTTGAAGAAAGGATCAACCAACTGGAAGGAAAAATGTCTAATTTAAACATCGAATGGGGGAAAGATCCCAAAGAGTAGTCAGTCTCTTGGTCTGTAGCGATTTCTTCCCTTTACAAGCATCCTGACATTTTGTATAGAAGTCAGGGCTTTAAAATAATTCTGCTCTCGAGAGATCTGAACCGCCTTCGGGGGTGTATGTTAAATCTGGCAATTTTAGTAGTGCATTTTAGTTTATTGTAGGCAGTTGCTCATTGAAGCTCTGCCATTTTGTAACCGAATAGTGGCTAGTCCACAATTAATACAAATCCCGCTAAACGTTTCTGTCAAAAAAACAACACCATAAATGATACCTTTATTGATAGAAATATAATTTCACTTGTCTCTTAAAAGGGGAAACCTCAGTAGAGAAGAGCTCAATTACAAATAATTCTTATGAAAAAATGTTTCCTTTCTTTCTACTCCTATTTATACAATTTATGTCTTCTCGTGAACATTCTAGAGGAAGATATTTCTAGAAGAGGAAGATTTTATTAAGTCTTCTTACATTAGCCATGTTGACATTATTACTTATTCATTATTTACTAATTACAACATTAATTACATAGAAACATATTAT
>ML787168.1:461498-479392 GCA_009831015.1 Picea engelmannii
TCATTATTTACTAATTACAACATTAATTACATAGAAACATATTATTCTACCTACATGAGGTGTTAGGAAGGTTATGTCTCTAACACAATAATAAAAAAATAAAAATTAATGTGTAAATAAAACACAAAATAATACAATCCAAGAGAGACACCAATATACATGGTTCACTCGATATGGGCTATGTCCATGGAGAATTAACCAGTCCTTTATTTATTCTAACCAAAAAATGAAGGGATAACACCTACAACACATCCACTACAACATCATATTCACTCTCTCACAGTCTCCTCTCTCAGTCATAATAATATCTCTCTCATACCATTACAATACAACATATAGGATCCTGCAAAATCCAAAATCCCTAATCCATTGACTTATATTAGATTACAACATTAATTAATTCTTCATAATTAGAAAACCATTGGATGGAAAGACGTGTACCAAAACCACCCAAAATGGAAGAAAAAACTACCAATTAGTTTTCTCTCAAGGGCGCCACCACCCTTGTGACACTTGTGCCATGCCTAACTCAACTTAATAACATGTGGGGATAATCATTCAAATAATATAACACAAAAACTCCCACTAGTAACTAGGATCAAAACATGGATGAAACAATACCTTTAAATCAAGAAGATAATCAACCTCCACAACCAATAATCTCCCACTTGGAGACTGATCAAAACAACTCCACCATCATTGCACCTGCTAGACTATATTCCAACTATGGACCTTGAAAGATTAACATCTTCATCATCATGCTTGAAGGTCAACTAAAACTGAGTGGGAACTCATTTTATCCTTTTTTACTGTCTATGTTAACATCTATATAGGATTTTGTCTCTAGTGTATCTTTTCTAGCTTCAACTATCCATCTTCCAAAACCAATTGTATGAAATGGTACTTGATCTATATATGTTTATTTTTAGAATGAAAATTTGGTTTCTTTACAAGATGATTGAAACTCTTGTTTTCATTGTACAACCTTATGTTATCATAATTCTTTCCTAATTCCTCTATAAACCCATGTAACCGAATCATCTCGTTTCTAGCCTCTGTAGGAACGACATAGTTTTCCTCCATTTTTCAAACTGAAACAACCTTTTGAAATTTCAAAATACAAATTACTATTGTTCCACCTATAGTCAAAACATACACTATGGTGCTCCTCCTGGTATCTATATCACCTTCCATATGTGAATCAACACATCCTTATAAAACAATGTTTGAACTTCCAAAACATAAATCTTGAGTAGTAGTACCTCTCGAATCCCTAATAATACAAATTATTTCTTTCCAATGCTCTTTACCTAGATTATTCATATACCTACTCACAATTCCCACTCCATGTGAAATATCTGACATTGTACAAACCATCACATACATCAAGCTACCAACTGCCAATGAGTATGGAAATTTGAAAATGTAGCCTATTTTCTCCCATGTCTTGGGATATATCTCCTTAGTCAGTTTGAAATGGCCAGCCAAAGGTGTAAGAACTAGCTTTTCATCGGAGAAATGCCTTATCTATGTACTGACCCTAGTACAATGTTAATTTGTGATTTTTCCTATGTCTTGTTAGTCTCATACCAAGGATTTTATTTTTGGCACCCAAATATTTCATCGCAAATGAATTAGCTAATTTTATTTTGAGAACATGTTTATATCCAGCGTGTTAGACCCTAAAACAAACATGTCATCTACATACAATAACAATATAATGCATCTTCCATTATCTAGTCTCTTAAAATAAACACATTGGTAAGAATGACATATACTATAACCTTGTTATGTCATAAGCCAATCAAATTTGAATTTACAATACCTTGGAGCTTTCTTTAGGCCAAACAAGTTCTTCTTCAACCTGCATACTAATTTATCCTTCCCTTTGACCTCATACCCTTGTGGTTGATGAATATAAATCTCTTCTTGCAAATTCCCATGGAGAAAAGTTGTATTTACATATAATTGTTCAATATGCAAATCTTCTACTGCAACTATACTTAAAATAGTTCTAATTGAAATCATTTTGATACCATGAGTAAATATTTCATCAAAATCTACAGATTTCTTCCATGCAAACCCCTTTAGAACATGTATGGCCTTGTATCTCTTTTTTCCTCCATCTTCCTCCTTCAACCTATATACCCATTTATTCTAAAATGATATTTTACCTTTTGGAAATAGAACCAAGTTCCAAGTCTAGATATGTACAAAGATATCCATCTCCTCTTTCCTGCCTTATTCCCACTTCTTTATGGTTTCTACCTACATTAAATCATCATATATTTCTAGTTCATTGAAATAAATCAACAATAAATAATAAAGTGAAGCAGAGTATCGTTCAATGGGTCCACTTATCTTGGTAGATATTCTAGCAATACTTGTAGGAGTTTGAGATATCTTTATCCAGGTGGATCTCGTTGGCCATCCACCTTTACCACTGAGTCAACATTTCAAGTGCATGGTTTTGATAAACCATGATATTCACCCTTTTGATAGAGAATGGAATGTAATTCTATCTTCATTTTCTAATTATAGACATCGTGTAATGATTTCCTAGTGGTCTTATGTACATTCTTACAACATAATGTTAATGCATCATATTCCAAGAACTTCGTAGTTAAGTGCACTCAACTAGAGTAGTACTAGGATGGGTGACCACTCAAGAAGTCCTAGTGTTTTACATGCTTATGCCATTTTATAAACTTAGACTAATTTATCTCACGTGCATCATGAGAATTGTTCTCATATCACTCTCTCCTATAAGGAGAACCTTTAAGTATGAAATGGAGTGTGATATAAATATTGTTTCAAATGAAGTGTAGGCAACATATTTTTCTTTTCAGAGATAAGCTACTCCATTTTGCTAGTTTGTCTTCCACAATGTTTTTCTATCTAATTCATTAATAGATGTTAAGTTTCATTGCATTTTTTTGTTCTCTGCTATATTTTTTTTTCTCATTTTGTTCTTTTCATAATCCATATTAGTGGTATCAGAGTAGTCTTATCCTTCTCATTTATCAGAGAAGGTCCCCGACGAGGTCAGGGTATAAATATTTGTATCTCGATCTAGTTTTTCTTGAGGAAAAACTCTCTCGCTAGCCCAAGCGACCTCCCATGGCAGAAGAAAAGAGAGATGACAGAGAAGGGGATCTTTTCAAGATGTTTCTCTAGGAATCCCTTATTTAACAAAGGAATGAGATGATGGAAAACTTCACTTAGATCCTTTGAAGACTACCAATGGCGACAACTGAGTCATCTTCGACAATAAACCATTTCAGAGATGCGACACCCTTCAAGGTACAAGTGAATTTTGATATACCCTTATTTGAAGGCCATATAGATGTGAATGCTCTAGAAAAATGGTTGAATCTACTAAAAGGTTATTATTTTCTCCAAAATTTCTCCGACAGTGAAAATATCACCTTTTCACTCCTTAAATCCCTTCCCCATGTCAGAGCTTTGTGGGAAGGTTACTGGGAGAGGTACATTGCAGATGAATCTTTACCATCTAGGAGAGAACCCACTTGGATGAACTTTGTGGATTCCCTAAAGGAGGAGTTCTACAATGTCAGAAACTATGATCACTAGTACATGAGCTGGACGACTTTGTGTCAGAAAAGAGATCATACGGTGTCGGAGTACACTAACATATTTCATACCTTGTGCTAAAATAAGGGTATGAAATAATCTGAGTGACACTTGGTTTTGATGTATATTAGTGGTATGAAAAGGTACATTGAAACAAAGATGGATTTCTTGGAAATATCCTCATTGGGAGCTGCTTATCGATATGTAGTCAAAATTGAGAAAAACTTCAAGAAAGAGAGTAAGCGGGAGTTTGGGTTTGAAAATACACCACAAAATAATCATGGAAAAGAAAAACCTAACTCAAAAAATGAAGGGGATATCAAGGAAGATTAAAATCAAGAGAGTCGGTCCAATACATAGAAAAATAAGGGTAACAAGAAGTCTAAAAAAGACACTAAAAAGTGGTGTGAGTTCCACAACAACCCCTGACACAACACCAATGAATGTCGCTCGAAATAGTCATTGGTGGCCGATCTCAAAGAAAATGAATCATAACCTGAATTGGACTCTGATTCAAAGTAAAATAAAGGGAAAACAATCATCAATGCAAAACCCAGTGCTACCATCGCCGCCACAACAATACAACCGGAAGAACCGAAGGATATTGAAGAGGGGAGTGCCTCTTTCACTCATAGATGAGGGTAAAAGTGACCCCAATGCATCTCATTATTTATAGTGGGAGTCAGGATGACCTGATATCAACCGAGGTGATTAAGAGAATGATTTTTCCAGTGATGCTACACACCCAATCATAAACCATCGTATGGTTGAGCTAGGGATGAGACATCTATGTCAACCAACAGTGCCTCCTATCCTATGGAATCAATCCCTTCAAGGATGAGGTAGTGTGTGATGTTTCCCCACTTGAGTTCTATGATGTTATTTTAGGACAACCATATATGTGGAAAAGTCACATTATATATGAGTCTCGGCCCTGCAGTGTCATTTTTACTCTAGGAGGTCATCTCTACAAGGTACCAATGGTAGCTACAACTACTTACACTTCATTCATTTCAAAAACCTATGCCACAAATAAATATCTTAGACCAAAAAAAATTCCCTTTTCATAATCTAGTTAGATGGTAAACAAAAGGTTGTTGTGACCACTACAACCTCGACCTAACATGTTTCTATCAAGTAGAAGAAGGTCAACAAGATTATAGAGGAGGACAAAGAGAATGAGAGTCTTCCATATGTTTAAAATAACTCTATTTTCCATGACCCTTTTCAAGTGTGCTTGGGCTTCAAGCCATTATCCCCCAATATTGATATCTCTCTTTTTCTTTCATCTTTATTGTCAGAGTCCTCCCACAATCATACCAAGGCACACCATGCATCTAGATCTATTAAATAAATACAACACCTCCAATAGGTTCATGATATCCTTCTAGTACAAGCATGGTATCTACTTCAACAAGACACGTGACTTGCTAAGGTTCATATTCAACAAAATTTTCCCCATCTCCCAAGGGAGCTTGAAGCAGTGGGGACCATTTATTCCTAAGGGGGGGAGGGGGGAATTATCGAGGTGGATCTCGGTGGCCATCAACCTTTTCAAATAAATCAATGTTTCAAGTGTATGATTTTGATAAACCATGATATTAAGCCTTTTGATGGGAAATGGAAGGAAATGCCATCTTCATTTGTTAATTACAGACATCATGTAATGATTTCCTAGTGGTTTTATGTAAATTATTAGAACATAGTGTTAATGCATCAGATTCCATTAGAACTCTACAATTAAGCATGCTCAGGATAGAGTAGTACTGGGATGGGTGACCTCATGGGAAGTACTAGTGTTTTACATGCATATGGAATTTTATAAACTTAGACCAATTTATCCCACATGCATCATGGGAATTGTTCTCCTCTCACTCTCTCATATGTAACTGAGGTGAAGGAGGACCTTTAAGTATGCAATGGAGTGTGATGTAAATATTGTTTTGAATGAAGTGTAGCCAACATATCTTTCTTTATAGAGAAAAGCTACCCCATTTTGTCAGTTTGTATTCCATAGTGTTTTTCTATCTTATTCATTAATAGAAGTTGAGTTTCACTGTATTTTTTTTCCTCCTATATTTCATTTTTTTTCTCATTTCGTTCTCATAATAATCCGGATCATATCTACTGTTGTTGATTTTTTGTTGAACATTTTTATGTTCTAGCACTTCTACAATTTCATTTTCTGTGATTTTATCAAGCAGCGTGTATTTTGAGTTTTCCTTTTCCTATTTATTTCCCTACAACTAATCTTTGTACATGACATTCTCATTGAATACCACATCTCTAATCCTAATTATTTTGTGATTTTCATAATCCCATAAGTGACAACCAAAATCATTTACTCCATATCCAATAAAATTACACTTCTTGGATTTTGCCTCAAGCTTTGTTATGTTTTCTCTATCAATTTGGACGAATGCTTCATGACCCAAAGTCTTTAGAAATTAATAGTTTACCATTTTACTTGTCCATGCCTCCTCTGGAATGCCACCATCCAAATAACTTGAAGGCCTTTTATTTATAAAGTAAACAATAGTATACACTACATCAACCCAAAATGTATGGGAAATCGTACATGCAATCTTAAAATCCTTGCATGCTCCATGATTGTCTTGTTCATCCTTTCTCACACACCATTTTCATGTGGCTTTTCTATAACCATTTTCTCTCTACAAATCCCATGGTATGAACAATAACTATAAAAATACTTGTTGTAGTATTCACCTCCATTATTTGATATAATACACTTCAACATATTTCATGTCTCATTCTCAACCAATGATTTCCATTTCCTAAAAGTATCAAAGACATTACATTTTTTTAATGCAATAAATCCAAGTTTTCCTAGTCGCAACATCAATATAAGTAGCATAACATTAAGATCCACCAAGATATTATACATGCGTTGGTATTTATACATATATATGAAAAATATCTAACGTTTCAGTCTTCTTTTCCTTCCTAACTCTAAGAAATCTGATTCTCTTTTGTTTTCCATAAACATGGTGATCACAAAAATCCAAATCAACCTACTTTAAATATGGCAATAAAGTTTTTGAGTGCAGAATCTACATCCCCCTCTCACTCATATTCCCAATCCTATGATTCCATAATGTTGTATCCACTCATGTAGAAACTAAAGTAATAAAAGCATCAATGATCCAAGTGGATATTGGTGCCCCCCCACCTATTCCAACTGACTCCTCTTGTCAGTTTTTAGTTCATAAAATTCTTTTGTGCTTCTTTGTAATTGTAGGTTCTACACTTATGGGGTTGTATGAATCCATACAAATATTCTGGTTGGAGACTGGTGGCCACCCACCTAATCCAACTGGATTATTTTGGAAGTTTTCATGTCAACACATCTTTATGTACTTCCACGGCCATTTTGGGGCCCTAAATAATGTTTTTTTGGCGTGCCATGATCAAAATGTAGACATAGACAAATTTTGATGGCATAATGTGTAGTTCTCGAAAATAAATTTCCAATGGGCTATCACACGCCTAAAACAAAGATCGTATGAAAAAGTTACAACCTCAGGAAGTTAATGTAGTAACTTACTCAAACGTGGCCCACGTGATTTTTGGCGTTTCATCTCCTAGGTTTAGGTTTTTGGATGTCTAGGGTTTTGGCATTCATGTTTATCATAAAAATGATTTTAGAGCCTCATTGTAATCATCTTCTTATGAATGAGTGTATCCATTACATCTCTTCTCAAATATAAAGTTTCCACCATTCTAGCGAGTCTTGCACTATGTATTTTTACAGTTTCTTTACAATTATTTCATTAATAGAAATAAAGTATTGATGTATTTCTTTGTTTCTGGAAAATTTCATGAGTATTTCATTGTAATTTCTTTTCTTTCATTTTGTTCTGAAAATAATCTAGATCAGTGGTATCAAAGGAGGTTTCTCTTGATCATTTTTCATCGCATGTCCCCAAAAAGGTCCGAGTATAGCTAGTTGGGTCTCGATCTTGTCTCTCTTGAGCACAATCACTCTCACATGCCCAAGAAACCCTTGATGGTGGAAGAAAATAAAACAATGGAGTAGAAGATTTTATTAAGTTGTTTCTTTAGCAAGTGCTCATGCAATAGAGGGACGAAATGATAGAGAATTTTTCATGCATCCTTCAACGCCTGTTGATAGGAACATGCACATCTTCATCAAGTGGTAATTTTGGAGGAACTTCTCCCTTCAAGTTACAAGTTAATTTTTATATTCCCATATTTGAAGGTCATATAGATGTGGATTCCCTAGAAAAATGGTTAATTTTATTAGAAGGTTATTTATCTGTTCAAAAAAATTTCGACGAGGAAAAGATCACCTTTTCACTCCTCAAGGCTCTCCCCCATGTAAAACATTGGTGGGAAACTTACTGGGAGAAAATATCCACATAGGAATCTATAATATATGGGGCGAAACCCACTTGGGATTGTTTTGTGGATGTGGTCAAGGAAAAATACTATCTTATTGATAACTATGAAGACCAGTACATGAGATGGACCACATTACAGTAAGAGAAGAGCCAAATAGTGTCAGAGTTCACAAACATTTTCCATACCTTACACACCAAGCTGGTGTTGGGCCCCAACAACCCCCTTCTTTATTTTTAATCAAAATCTAGCATCCCTCGAAATTTTACTTGGACTCTTCATTTTTTTTTCCTTTGACTTGATTATATTGGTATTGGCTTGCTTTATTTCTAGGTTGGTTTGAGTTTTATATTCCTTTCTTTGGTTTGAATTTCATGAAACTCAAATCCCATTTTGTTTTTCTTTCTATAGATTTTTGATGTTGATGGACAAGCTTCATAATTTGGGAGTTTGTTATTACCTCTTCGTTATTGAATTTATCTGGTATGAGAATGGCTAGGTTGAAGACATGGATTAATAACAATGATTTTATAGGAAGAACGTTTATTGTGACACATCTTTTCTATGACATTTGTTCACATTTGATCAAATTTGAATGAGGAAGAGACAAACATAGAAATCGTAATTTAAACGAAAACATTATTTTTTTATCAATTGTTTACTTTCATTTAAATTATGATTATGTTTTCGTCTTTTTCTCATTAGCAATCATTTTCAAAAAATCATTTGATAGGTTTAATTAATTAAATTATTTTTTCATTTTGCATCTCATTTCAAAATAAAAATTATCTATCATTTGTTGGATTTTGTGAAAACCCAAAATTAATATTTTTCTCCTCTCCATCAACTTGAAGATTCTAGAATTTTAAGATCATATTTGAAAGGAAAATATAAACAATATTTGTTTAGAGCTTATAGTTAGTTTAAATTCATTTTAATTTTATTGTTTTAGACTTTTTTTTATTCATAATTTTTAGGTTACTAATTTGGTTTCTTTTTGTTTCACAGGTTTCTATTATAAGTTATTCGATATAGATCTAATCATGGAATGATTTTATTATTTAAATATGTTCAAGATAATTGATCCAAAAATAATATTGGATTGTTGCAAATAATTTATGAGCAACAACATATAAGATTTGGAAATGCATTCAAAAATAGACAAACGATTTTGCGGGACTCATTGCAGCCAAACCGTAAGGAATCTAAAGAAATGGTTGAAAACCCATCTGCATAATGGACCCATATAGCTTATTCACAAGATTTTTCCCAAACAAATGCATGATTTGAGAGATATTTGTATCTCTTTACGAAACAAATTTCAGGTGGCAAAAATTATTAGTGATGCCGAGACTTTTCATTCATTGCATAAATATATGAGAAAGTTAGAGCCCAGGGGAGACAAGAAGTTGACAGGAGGATTTTAATCCTTTCTTTTTTGTATATTATTTATTTTGTAAAGTTTGTTTCTTTTCAGATGGAGTAACAGATGGTTGGAATTTTGGGAGAATGGACAAGTACTTTCAAACAAGAATATGAAATTCTAATTGCTTAATGGATTTGGTCTTGTGAGTAAAATGGTTTTGTTTTCATTATAATATCTTCATATTCTTTGAGAAATTGATTATTGTAACGGCCCCATCGTTACGACAACAAACGAAGAATAAATGTTTTTTTTTGTTTGTTTTTAGGCAAGAAGGCGTTGACGATAACAATTTAACCACACGACTGACGACGAATGAAAGCACATAGTCCAAGAAATAGGCTACTATGACACCATGCACAAGCACAAGGTGTAGGGACCAGAAATTAACAAGCCTAATAAAATTCATACAACTACACATAAAATTTCAAACATAGAATTTCAATTTCAGACATAGAATTTCTTTCAGTGCGTAAATAATTCATTTAGCTTCATATAAGCATATAATATTCAACAGATTTTAAAATTTATCTACAGCATGAAAATAACTCAGCAAATTCATAAATAAAATACCTCCTTCTGATGTTAATTCCCATTGATATGGTTGTCCTTTCCCTGTTGCCTTGCCCATCCTGATGCACTAACCAAACTCTGCCCAAACCGACTAACCTCCTAGCTAGCTAGGAGAAGCCTATCCAACTCCCTATCTCCAGGATACCAAAAGGAATACTAGCCCCCGTGCCCAAAACCCCTAGCAACCTGGTGCCCCCTACAATGGTTCACCAAAAAAAAAACCCAAAACCAAACTCCAACCAGACAATATGCCACATAAATACATGCCACAGAAAATACAGTGCTCCTCCAAAATGCTTCCTTCCCCCAAAATAATCATCCCCCCTATTTCCCATAGGACTCTTCCATCATATCCCCCCTTCACCGACTCTCCTCCCCTTCATTAATTTCCTTATCTCCTTCTTTATTACCTTATCCCCTTCTTTATTATCTTATCCCCTCCTTTAGTATCTTATCCTTAATTTAATGCTTCATTTCCCCCTACATACATAAAGTATTTAATTAAATAAATTAAAATTATTAAGCACCTTTAATTCATTACACAACCTTTAATGAGTCAATTGATTAATTAATAAGTAATTAATTAATATTATTAATACTAATCATTGTTTAACTAAAACCATATTAGGACAATTAATTATCTAATTAATTTTACTTAATAATCCCTATGCATGTATTTAACCAGGGTTGTTACATACACCCACCCTTCAGGAAACTTCGTCCCAAAGTTAAGGTATCTCATGGTACAAAGGAAAAGAAACATGGTTCACACATTCATAACAATTAACCGACACTATTAGTAAGTAAGTCAAGAAAACTCATACATACTAGTGTATATGTACAAGAAATGCATGTGTAGCTAGTACATACAAGTCTCGTGCATGTACTAATAATCAATAACTATCACCCTTTAGTAATCTATGTATGCATCCAATCCAATCAACAAGAGTAGTCTTTTATAAAAGACAATAAACCAATCAAATGTTTGCGAAATCCTTTAATTACAATTATCCTAGTTCAACAATTTTATTTAGACAACCGTGGTTTAGTTACATAATTATGAATATTCATATATACACATTTTCGTTTTAGAAGGGAAAACATTAAATTCCACCATCACACAAATATCCATACTTTCTCAACTATTTCTACTCATCCTTCCTCCCTAACTTACTTCCATCTTCATTCCTATCTGTCCTCTACTGGACTATCTTGGAGCGTCAACTATATTGACCTAACTGCAAATAGAACCCGTAAGCGGAAGTGTCACTATCTCAACCAAGATTCCCCAACAGGCAACTGACAGTCATCATCACATGTCTTGGGGAGAATGAGCTAACACTGTCCTCCCATGACTTCAGGTTTCAGAGGATACACGGTGGGAAATGCCTCCATCCCTCCTAATCATAACTAGGGTCCACACCCTACAATGGAATATATAGTGGCATCATGTTGCTTGGAGTTTTGTCATCATTTATTCAGTTTTGGGCAGTCTCATCACCTGAAATCCTGCACTGGTCCACATATCATAGCAATGCATCCAAACTAATGCAATTTCACATACAAAGATTCATACCATAATGTTTCTCAACTAGTGGTCATGACATTCACTTTCATCATTATTATCCTTTGGCTATTTCATAGCCCATGACCTGCAGATTAGTCTATAACACAAACTTGTACATTTCTATGAATTATCATCATGTAATTGCATACAATCATCATTTCAATTCGGTATCCATGTACCAACAACTTAACATCAAAGTTTTCAAGTTAGAAATAGATCTCATAATATCCCATAATTCCATTTCGACACCCATTCATAAAATTATCATTTACCAAATAGATTGCATCATATCCAACATCATTCTAATAGCATTTAAACCTTCATAGGATTCACACTCACACAATATGTCGCATCATATACATCATCATCAATAACATTTAATCATTCATAAAATTTACATTCACATAGTAGATCACATTATATCCATCATCATCAATAACATTTAATCATTCATAAAGGTTCATATGTCTTAAAAGTTTAATTATATCATTTAATAGTTTCACTATAAGTAGAAAATAAAAGTGTATGCCTAAGGTAATCCTAGTTGTCTAAGTCAAAAGGTGGTGTTACATACACCCCACCTTCGAGAAACATATTCTCGAGGTGGTCAAAAAAGTGAGGGATAGTCTCGTCGTAGTCTCTCGGCATCTTCCTAGGTAGCAGATACTAGACTATACTTGTCATATTGGACCTTAACTTGGTCTACTAGACGGTTCCTGAGCTGTCGAACTCTATGGTCCAATATGCGTAATGGTTCTGCCATGAGAGTTCCCATGTCCGATACCTGCAATTCCTTCCAATTTAGTTTATGTGATTGATCAACAACATAATGACGTAAAACAGATACATGAAAAACATTATGAGTTTTATGTAAGTGGGGTGGTAGTACAAGACGATAGGCAATGGGTCTAATTTTATCTTTGATTCTGAACGGTCCTATAAATCAAGGTGACAACTTTGTCCCCTTCCCAAACTGTATGGTACTCTTATTAAGCCTGATACAAATGAAAACCTGATCTCCCACTTCATAACTTCGGTCGGTCCTGTGTGCATACGCATAACTTTTCTGCCTATCCTGTGCTTCCTTTAGTCTCTACCTAATCTAAATCACCTGTTTCTCCATCTCTTGAATCAATTCTGGCCCAACTGTTACTCAGTATTCTAGTCTATCCGAACTCAATGACATTCTGCATGGTCTTCCATGCAGAGATTCATAGGGTGGCATCCCGATGGAGCTATGAAAACTGTTATTGTAGGAAAAATATACCAAAGGTAGGTACTTCTCCCACTGGTTTTGATTATCCATGACATACATCATGAGCATGTCTTCCATGAATTGATTTACTCTCTCAGTTTGCCCATCTATTTCAGGATGATAAGTTGTGCTTAAGTTCAACTGAGTCCCTAATGTTAACTGCAAACTTGTCCAAAACCTAAAAGTGAATCTGGAGTCCCTATCTGAAATGATTTTCTTAGGTATCCCATGCAAATGGATAACCTCACTTACAAACACACGCACCACATCAGTGACATCGTAAGTGTCTCTTACCTGAATAAAATGAGCACTCTTGGTTAACTTATCCACTATCACAAGAATGGTATTGTGTTTATGAGATGTGAGCAGAAACCCCACAACAAAATCCATAGAAATGACTTCCCACTTGGACATAGGAACATCATGTGGTTGTAGGAGGCCTGTTGGGTGATGGTGGTCAGCTTTCACTTGTTGAAACTCTAGGCACTTGGCGACGAAATAGACTACATTGTGCTTCATGCCTACCCAAAAGAAGTTTTTCCTCATGTCCGCATACATATTCTTCACACCCGAATGCACACAATACAGTGCTCTATTGGATTCCTTCAATATGATGCTTCGAATATCCCCATTTTTAGGGATGTACATCCTTCCTTGATATCTTAACAGTATGTCTGCTTCCAGACTATATCCTTCATACTTTAGGTCTAATTGCCTCTCACTCAGGAGGTTTAAAGTAACCTTTAAATACCAACTGTCTCCTTGGAGTTGCGCCAACACATGTTCCCTCAGATTGACCTTTAAAGGTACCAAGGAGAAGACACGTGGTCTCCTACTCAAGGCATCTGCGACCACATTTTCATTTCCGTTGATGTATGAAATACCAAAATTGTACTCACTCATAAACTCACTCCATCGCCTTTGCCTGGCATTCAGATCTCTTTGAGTGAAGAGATGTTTTAAACTTTGATGGTCCATTTTGAGCTCAAAGTTTCGCCCCACAAGATAGTGCCTCCAAAGTTTCAGAGCTAGCATTACAGCTGCCAACTCTAAATCATGAGTCATGTATAGCTCTTCGTGTTTCTTCAAATTCCTTGATGCATAATCTATCACTCCTCCATCCTACATTATCACGGCCCCCAACCCTTTCTTCGAGGCATCCGTGCAGACTGTGAAGTCTTTTTCCATATCTGGTGCTCATAAAATTGGCACACTAGTTAGTAACCTCTTAAGCTTGATGAATGCACTATCACATTCTTTTGTCCATTCATACCTGACCCCCTTGTGCTGCAAAGTGGTGATGGGTTTCACTATTTTGGATAATCCTTCCACAAATCTCTGATAATAACCTGCTAGCCCCATGAAGCTTCTCACCTCATGGGCATTTTTCGGCACTGGCCACTCCATAATGGACTTTACATTTTCTGGGTCCACGGAGATTCCTTCGCCGGAAATGATATTACTTAAATAGTGAATCTCTTTCTGGAAGAAGGAACACTTTTACAACTTCCCATACAATTTGTTCTCTCTAAGGGAGGACAACACTACTCGTAAGTTTTCCTCATGTTCTCTTTCGTTCCTGGAATAGATGAGGATATCATCTAGAAAGACTTGTACAAAATGAGCTAAGTACTTCCGGAATACGTCGTTCATGAGGCTCATGAATACTGCTGGTGCATTGGTCAATCCGAAAGGTACTACGACAAACTCATAATGTCCAAACCGAGTTCGAAAGGCAGTTTTTGGGATATCACCCTCCTTAATCCTTAACTGATGATACCCTGATCACAAATCGATCTTTGAGAATACCGCAACTCCTTTCATCTGATCGATGAGGTCATATATTCATGGCATTGGGTACCTATTTTTCACTGTAGCACGATTAGTCCCTGTAGTCTATACACAGTCGTAAGGATCCATCCTTCTTCTTTACAAAAATTAGCGGTGTACCCTAGGGTGAAACACTGGGCCTTATTATCCCTAAGTCTTGTATCTCTTTTAACTGCATTTGCAATTCACAAAGTTTCGTCACTGTCATCCGATACAGTTTTGGAAATTGGTTCTGCACTAGGTTTTAGCTCAATAGTAAAATCAAGCTCCCTCCCAAGAGGTAACCCTGGTAACTTGTTTGGAAAAACATCCTTAAATTATGACAATACCAGGTACTGATCTAATGAAGGTACCTTCCTTTCACTCACTGCTTCCACTACATATAGTCAACACCCTTGCCTCAAGCATCGATTAACCTTCATAGTTGATATAAAGCATAATGACACCTTTCTCTATACACCCTGGATCTCTACTGGCCTTCCTTCGTCATCTACACAAAGCACCCTTTTTGTGAAACAATCTACCAAAGCTCAATGAGCTGCTAACCAAACCATTCCAATGATTAGGTCGTACACCCCAAGAGCAGTGACGTATACCTTCAACCTGGTAGTACACACTCCTAGGTCTACTATACAATTATCAACGCTAGGTCCTACTGTCTGTTTTTCCACCGAAGCCATCTCGACTTGTTTAAAGTCATCATGCTCGTAGGCTTCCAACCCACTCTTTTCTAATGCTAAAGGTGAAATGAAACTATCTATTACGCCAGAATCAAATAAAATCTTAACATTGATATGATTTAGCGTACCTAATGACTCCACCACAGTGGATCGATGCTCGACCTGGTGATTATTAACCGTTGTGTAAATCTGGTGGCTGCTACTTACTCTTCCCATTGGGGCCTTTCCTTCTCTATGCATGAATCCTGATTGTAACTTTGGGTAGTCACACTGGTAATGGGGTCCTCCACATCCCTAATAGGTAACACGAGATTAAACCTGCGTGTTGTTATGTGACTGTCTCTGAAATGAGTTCCTTCCCCTAGAGCCCCTACCCCTACTAGCTATTCCCTGAGATGGTCGTGGACTTGTCTGGGTCATTGGTGATGAACGAGATGTTTCACTCACTGCCATTGAAATTCCTATGGCTACTGTCCTTGGTGAGACTCTGTTACCATATGGAGGTGGCCTTGAGCCCCCTCCCATGGAAAATGTCCTAGGGGCCTTCCCGACGAATCTAGGATGATGCAGAAAGGTTGACCTCATACCTCCATTCAAGTTCATGTGTTCCTCCATGTAACGTGCATTTTCCACTGCTTCTGCTACTGAAGACAGTTTCCACATCCTCACCATAGCTCTGATCTTAGGGTTTATCCCATAGACGAAGTGTTATGCCTGTCATTTGTCATTATCCATGTATGAAACATATATGACCAATTCCATAAACCTGATCTCATACTCTTCTACGATCTTGTTTCCCTGTACTAAGGCATGAAACGCTCCTACCTGTTGTTCCTCATAGTAGGCTGGCAGATATTGCCTTCAAAACCTCTCCTCGAAAAATTCCCAAGATACGGTGTCTGGGGTAAGATGCAGTTGTATTTCCAGGTTTCCCCACCAGTTCAAGGTGTTGTCTCTTAACTGAATTTTTTTTATCTTTGCCTTTGAGTTGGACACATAGTCCCTTAAGGCAAAACACCTTGTCATGCCTTCTAACCATGCTTCCGTGTGTTCACTGACGCGACCCCCGGCAAACTCTGGAAATTTGATCTTATGCAATTATCAAGTGATGTCTTTGGGTGGAGGTCCTCCCCCTGAATCCCTTGACGCTTCTAGATTACCCATTCCATATGGTGCGGGTTCTACTTCAATCCCTGTTGGTTGTCGCCCCTTTAAAGTCTCATTTATGGCCTCCAAAGAGCGCAGTATGAGAGCTAGTTTGGGCGATGGTGGTGGCAGCACTGGTGGTGTTGGAGGTACTTGCAACGATGCTTCTCTCCCTCGATTCCCTCAATTCCTAACCATCCTATATGATTTAACCTACATCAACCAAAGTTGTCAGGGTGAGTTCAAGGACATTTTCAAATTTGTGCAACTTAAACTAGAAAACAGGGTTAGGCGTAAGTTTTTATTTACTTGTCTGTAAACAAACATTACTCTCTTTAGGGGATTAGCTAGGTTAGGTTTAAAGCGTCTAAGATTGATTTATTTTCCTAAGAAAACTATTGACTCCTTTGCCTAGTAGTTATGTTGGAACTATACCCCACTTGCTAATTCCTCTAACTTACCCTCCTAGCGCGCATGAAGCCTCTTCCTGCTTTTCTTGTTCTAAGTCCTTATACTTTGCGTTTACAACTAAATAAGGTGGCTTCCATCCTAATGTAGATGAAATGAGTCTAAGTTTATCCTTCGATGCTTGACTTGTGATCTTTCCTTGGCGCATTGTACATATGCATTGAATTGTGTGTCTCGGTGGCTGTAGGTGTGAGTCTTGAGGATTGTAGAGTGGTTTTCAGGAATTGGAGCTTAGCGCTTGGCTTTGACTGGTGGAATGGAATGGAAGGGCTCGGTGATTGGCTCAATGAGTTGTGTTTAAGGTCTCGTGAGCTTGACGCTTGGATAATCATAGATTATTCTTCAGGGTAGTACTTTTCTACTATTGATAATTAAATTATTTATATGTGAATTTATTTTGTAAAAGTGATATGTGTGGCATGTTGGTGTTTGGTCATTTCTTAAGGCATGGGCTTGGTGGGTGGTCGTGGGTTCAAAACCCATATCACCCCCTTAAGTAACATTTTTTTTTTTATAAATATGCAGTTTAAATTAATTAATGTAAATTTTGAAATCCCTAATTTAAAATAAAACCTAATTTGTTTAATTTATCTAAACTATAGAATTGTTTATTATATATATTTTTTTGGATATAAGAATTTATTTAATTTTTTTTTTTTTTTTTTTTTANTAAATAATGAAATAGATAAATATATAAAAACTTACCTCGCAGGCCTAGACCTCGCATTCGATCCACGTGTTGCTCCTTATTTCCATAAAATAATAAAAAAAAGTTATCATTTAAACCCTAAACACCACCATTCCTTTCTCATTTTCTCAGTCATCTAGTGCTTTTGCAGGGAGAGGTTGAAGGAGGGAGTTTAAGCGCGACCAAGGGTTCGGTTCCTCCCTCGGCCTTGGTCATTGATCTATGGCTCTCTCTCTCTCAATGGGTGTGGAGTCATGGGTTCTCCTGGGCGTGGCTCTGCGCTGGCTTGT
>ML787168.1:491641-509863 GCA_009831015.1 Picea engelmannii
AACGATCTAAACCAGCTTGAGTCAGAGTTTGGTAAAGAAGAGAAAGTACATGAAGAAGAAATAATCACATTAAAAATTCATCATGAAGAAGCGAAGAGAACATAAGAAGTCATGAAGTCTCAGATATTAAATAAATAAGAAGAGGTTGAGAAGGTCGAAGAATAAGTTGTCACATTGAGAAGTAAAATCGTCAAGCTAAAAAAGTACGTTGAAGAGATAGAAGAATCCACATCAGTTACAGAGAATGAAGAGAGGAAATCTAGTTTTCTAGAAAAGAAGAATGTAGAAAATATAAAGAGTTATGCAAAAGTACTGAAAGGAAGGAATCATGGTCAACCAAAATCTAATAAAACTATTGAAGATACATCTTTAAGAAGACCATCTGTGTTCAATCCACAAAGAAGCTTCAATCATGATCATGATCAGTCAAGGAATAAATTTAGAAGTACTACACCACAAAGAAGATCATTCACTCCCAGGTATGCGAATTTATTTTATGGTCATTGTTTTTATTGTACTAATTTTGGACATAATGTTGCAGATTGTAGGGATTATAAAAGAAATGTCCAAGCATGAAGTGCCTATGTGGCTACAAGTAACATTGAGTGTTATAAATATCATAACTATGGACACATAGCCAGTGATTGTAGAAGTATGATCGATACTTCCATGAAAGAGAACATTGATATCATATATAATAAATTATGGATAAGAAAACATGAAGAAAATGTGAACAAATACTAGGTACCAGAGATCACAAGATTGCCAATAAAACAAGATGAAGAAAGTTCTACAGAGAAAAAGAAAGATTTCAAATACATAAAGGTTTGGAAAATAAATGAAAGAAAGGAAGGAAATGTAAATAAGGAATAGGTTCAAGATACTATACTTTCATACATTGTAGTGAAAGATGAATCCATAGACAGAAAGAAAGAAGCCAAAGCTCAGAGAGATAATGAATCTATCAATGAATATGATGATGCATCTACCAATGAATATGATCATGAATACACATCAAAGAAGGAATTGTTCTGATCCATCTGACTTAGAGACTCCTAGGTAATAGGAATATTAGACAAGGGGAATCTATGCAATAGTTGTGATAGAACAAAGAACCATCCTTCGAGTAGATTGCAAAGTTTGAGAAGACAAATTTAGAATAGTCAGTTAGCAGAAGTACAATTTGATAGATTAATCAAGACTTCGTCATAGTATAGTGATAAATGGGTCAGCATTATGGACAGTTACGCAAGTAGAGTCTTGGACATTATGGACATAGATGGATTCGTAAGAACACTTAGCAAGTTTGGACAGATATGTGACAGTGGACGAGAGAATGGATTCACACATTGGTTTAGAGAGTGGTTTAGAGACAAAGGAACATTATCATAATGAATGATAATTACACAGGAAATGGATTGAACAATGCTAATGGATTCCAAATTGACAGATATTTTTTGGACACATGCAGTGCATACAACAGTTCACTTTCAAGACAGAGTAATGCTCATAAACAACAATGAAAAAACTCCCTACAAACTATGGAAAGGAAGTACAGAAAAAAAACTTCTACATCAAGGTAACTCAAGGTAGTATTTTATTAATTGAAATTTATGTTGATGATATTGTTTTGGAAGTACTAATGACAAGTTAAGCCAGAAATTTGCAAAGGATATGTAGAATGAATTTGAAATGTCATTACTTGGAGAACTATCCTTATTTTTTGGTCATCGCATATGTCAAAGAAGCTAGTGAATTTGTATTTCCCAAACTAATTATATCAGAGAAATGCTAAAGAGGTTAAGAATGGAAGATTGCAAACTAGTTACCACTCCTATGCAAAACAGTTGCAAGTTGAGCAAAGATGATGATTCAAAGTCTACAGACCATAGGAAATACAAGTCAATGATTGGTATCTTACCATATGTGACATCATCCAGACCAGATGTAATGCAAGAAGTTGGACAGGTGACACGATTTCAAGCAACACCAAAGGAATCACATGTATTAGTAGTGAAGAGGAATTTCATATATCTCAAAGGAGCAAAAGATTTTTTATTATGATATCTAAAAGGAAAGGATATAACATGTATTGCCTACACAGATGCATATTGGATAGGTTGCATTGATGATTGACGAAGCACCAATGGAGCAGCGTTAAACTTGGGTGAGGTTTTAGTATCATGGTTAAGCAATAAAAAATCATAAGAATCCTTATCTACAACTGAGGCAGAGTGTATTGTAGAAGCATCATGTGGTACATAGGTTCTATGGATAAAACAAACTTTGACAAATATATAGGTTGAGTATGATTATCCCATTCCAATCTATTGTGATAATACAAGAGCCATCAGTATCTCAAAGAACTCGGTGATGCACTCCAAGATGAAGCACATTCCAATAAAGTATCACCTTCTACAGGAACAGGTTGCAGAGAAGAACATCAGAGTTGAATATGTGGGCACAAAATAATAACTGGGAGACATATTTACAAAATCACTTCCAAGAGAATCCTTTGAGTATCTTCACCAGAGACTCAGAGTAATTTATACTCCAAAATGAGTGCTTTTGGATGCTTATATTACATGTCTTAGATATACATGAGGAATTACCATAAAGAGGATAGCTCAGGTTGGAAGATCAGTTTCACAAAGAGTTCAATCAGGGAGAGTATCCCCAAGGATAGTTTAGTTAGGGGGAGCAACCCCAGATGGAAAGATACATTTGTCATTGATGACAAAGGGGGAGAGATTTATCAGATGCAAAGGTAAATTCAAAGGTAAAGGTAAAGGGGCAACATGAGTGACATGACTTCACTATTGTATCAGAGTGTTTGCATCCATGCCAAAGGGGGATATTTTTATCAATTGTGTTGGTTTTCATTGATGTCAACCCTTGAAGAAAGTCTGGTAGCGAATTTTGGTAGCACAATGGTTTGGGTAATGGTCCCAAGTTTGTTTGATGGATAATGGTATGAGTTTTGATATATTTGCAGGTAGGAATATTCCATATGGATATTACATGTCATTCCATTTCTGGTGGTATGTGGAATGTCACATAACTCCTCACGGTTACCAAGTTATGGCCATGTGAAGTTGGAGAAAGGTTTGGGTAATGGACACAAGTTTGTTTGATGGATAATAGTATGCGTTTTTATATATTTGTAGGTAATACTATTCCATATGGATATTTCATTTCATTCTATTTCCGGTGGTATGTGGAATGTCACATAACTCCTCGCGGTTAGAGATTTATGGCCATGTGAAGTTGGAGAAAGGTTTGGGTAATGGACCCAAGTTTGTTTGATGGATAATGGTATGAGTTTTGATATATTTGCAGGTAAGAATATTATATATGGATAGTAAATGTCATGGAATTTACATTTGTATGTGGAACGTCACATAACTCCTCACGATTAGAGAGTTATGGCCATGTGAAGTTGGAGAACCCTCATGAGTCATCTAGAAGACCCAAAAGGTCAAAGTAGTCAAAGTGGTTTAAGAGATTTTAGAAGGTAAATAATAAAGGGAAGTGAAGAGTGTACTATAATGCAAAGTGACTACAAAAGAAATTATTTAAATAATAAATTTAATGGATAAATTACTAAGTTGAGAAGTGGTTAGAAGTGGGTTAACCCTAAAATAAGGAAAGTGGGTTAAGATGGTTAAAAGGTAACCCCTTGAGGAAGCTACATGAAAGTATAAATAAGAGGCAAGGCTCTGTCATTTTAATCACACTTGAGAATATTGAATATCTAAAGGTTACTGAGGTAACCAAAGGATATCTTATCCGAATTGCAGAGGGAAGGTGAAGTAAAGAAGGCCGAAATTCAAGGGAGTATAAATTCTTTTGATGATGCTTTCGAAGGTATGTTATTTACAGGTCATCTCACCATTTTCTTAATACCTTTTTTTCTAGAATGATTCAGACTGTGAAATTGGGAGGGCAATGAGGAAACATATCCAGGTAGTTGTTATACAAATTTTCATTGGTGATTCATTGTATTTTTGGAGTTACACACCGTGGAAAATAAGGTTTGTGGCTAGTCCTTAAACTAGTCGAAAACAGGTGTTTCAGGAAAAAATGTCATAACTTCTTTATAAAATATCCAAATTCATCAAGACCAAATTTATTGGTTAGATTACAGTCTATAGTATTCTTTGTACAATTCTCAGATCCATAAAACAAATATTCTGTGTGGGGCACCCTCTACAAGTTTACTCTCTAGAATAAGCCAAAATTCAACAAGGTATGCCATTTTTGCTATAACTCCATTTATGAGAGGTTCCAAGTAGTGAAGTATGGAGGAATTGCATAAAAGACACTGAAGAACATTGTGTACCATTTTTATATCTTTATTCATTATAGGTACATAGTTATGATTATTTCAAGTTAGGGTTGTTGAATAATCCAAAATTAGTCATGTGAGACTAAAATAAAGTTTGATGAAAATGCTAGTCTCTTGTTGGTAAAGTTCAGGAAGGTTTGGAGGTATGTGATCATATAGACCAGGTCTATTGAAAAGTTAAAAATCAGATTTGGATGATGAAATTGATTAGGGATTTTGGTTGAGATACATGTTGGGTACATGGTTGAGACAAGTAGTTGATGAGTTGGCACATACATGAGGTGTATAGTTGATGATGTTGGTACATATTGATGAGTCATAGTTTATGAGTAGTTGATACATGTTTGGTACATACTTGGTACATGGTTGGAAGCACTTGTTAGTAGTATTGTTGACACATGGTTTATGGATGATGTAGCATACTTGTATTGGTATATTATTAGAAGCACATATTGATCTTGGTAATGATTATGAGTTGTTGTGTTATGCTTGGTTGATACACATATTTGAGATTTGTCTTAGTGATTGATCTTGTTGAGTAGATCTGATTTGGTTGATAGGATTGATGAGACAGTTTGTTTTGATAGTTTGTTTAGACACGTTGTTGTGACATGTTATTTTTACAGATTTGGTGCATGGTTGATGCACTTGTTCATGGTACATGTTGAGGTACAGGTTGGTGCATGGTTGATGCACTTGTTTATGGTACAATTTGATTACATATTTTTAGCTACAAGTTGGTGCATGGTTGATTCACTTGTTTATGGTACAAGTTGAGGTACACGTTGATGCATGGTTGATGCATGGTTTAGGTTATTTGTACAGGTTGTTTGTTGCAGGTTGATTGCTACAGGTTTACAATAGTATATCTCACAGTGATAGTATGACAGTGGTTCCATCATTCTACTTCTATGTCGGGGTGGTTGGACAGGGAAAGGATAGGTGGTTGTAGACACCTTTCGATTGTAGCTAGAGAACATAGGGGGTCGTAGCCTCCTTCTGGTTGTATCCAGAGAATTATGGAGTTGGATATTCCCTCAGGTTGTAGCCTGATAAATTAGGGGGTTGGAGCCTCCTTCCAATTGCAGTTGGTAAACAAAGGAAGTTCGTGATTCCAATGAATTTAAGTCTTAAAGACATATAAGAAAAATCATTATGTGGTTTTCTCTCACTTTGGGTTTCCACGTAAAATCATTGGTGTAATGTGTATGTGTATGATTATTCATTTGTTCATTGTTTATTTACTCTGAAACTATTGGATGATAATGCTACATTGATGTAACACTCACATATTGTGGTTAAAAATGATTGAATTTATCTATTATTGATTCACCCCCCTCTTTGTAATCCAACAGTTTTTCCTAAGAAAAATAGGAATATCTCCTAAGACTTGAATGGTCACCTTGGAGAAATAGAGGGTTGGGACTTGGCACTTGATGGAAAGAAACCAAACATTTTAAGGGGATGTCACTGAGGGACTATGTAGCAGACAAGGGAATCTCTTGTGCAAAGGAAATTTTCTTGGGAAGGTTCCTGATAAACTCATGGAGGCCCAGAGCTTAGTGCGAAGAGGGAAAATTATATTGTTGCCAATGGAGTGAAGGAGAGTAACTTTCTTGATCCATTCCTTGAATTGAAAATCAACTGAGAAATTCCCCTAATGGTATCATGTGCTGACACGAGGGTGGCTTGTTGTAGGAAGGAAAAGTCCATCATATCCTACGATTGGGTTGAAAGGAATTTCCCTTCAGTCAGTTGGTTGGTTAAAGACACCATTGAATAGATAAGTGTTTTTATGATATGTCAAGTGAAAATTTGTTATTGGTTGTAAACTTTGTTTGTATCATGTTAATGGTATGAATATGATGAATGATTTCTAGTTCTGATTTAAATGAAGTGACACAATGTTCCCTTAATTATTAAATGAAGTAATTGTGATGATTGAGCATGAGAGGCCAATATAGACCAACAATTCTATGTTTTCCTCTGTCTTTTGAAATGAAATTTTTGTAGGATTCAAAATATTTATTTGGGTGTCCTCATGGAGTATTCCTTTCTTGCTAGGAAGTGGATTAAAATCCTAAAGGATTCGAGTTAAAACCCTTGCAGTGAGGCATCTGCAAATAATGTGGGACTATTAAGTCCATAAATAACCCTTAAACCTATTGAAATCCTTATTTGAACCCATAGGAAACAATTGTTGTTGATTCGGTGAGAATATTAGATCTCAACCATTTTTCAGAGATATAAGGTCTTGGAGAAGGACCATTGGAAGGACAAGTCTTCGATAGAACCCGAAGTATGTGACTATAGTAGACCTCCGATGGGGAAGGCATGAGTTATTAATATTCTTTGATTTATTGGGAATGTAGGTCAGTGATATTGAGACAGTAGATCCAAAGAATGCTAATCCAACAAGATTGTCAGGAGAGTGAAGCTTGGGAAGGTAAGGAAAGAGTGGAAAACAAAGTTTGCAATGAGGAAACCATGATGCTGAAATCCTAGGAGGAGAACCATAGATATGTTGGTGTTGAAGCTGACAGGTTCTAAACTGTTAGATATTGAATGATCCTTTCTGAAGAAATAACCTTGATGAAGTTACATTGTTGGTTAAATGTCGAGCAGGTGTAAGATATGAGATACATATGACTATTGGATGTGAGGGTCTGAGGACCATCAGACACAATCGAAGTGTTTCTCATCAGAAAGAACCATTCAAGAGTTCACGTGATCATTTAGAGTAATAACATTCTGATTGAAAATTTTGGATAGGATTGAGATCGTTGATCAACAAGAAGGGTAGCCTTATAAAATTGCAGTGATAGGTTTTCTTACAAACCCCACTAGACAAATTTTTAGTCAAGAACGAGTGAGGCATTAGCCGTCACATATTTTTAGGTGTTGATTAGATCAAAACCATTTATATATACACATGAAGGATTTTGTTTCTGGCAGGGACTGAATCGTTGAAAATTTCAATCAAGAATGGAATTTGGGTTGGCTGACTTGATTTCCCAATTGATTCGAATGATTTTGAGAACGAAATGAAGGAAAATATATAACAAAGAAATATACAAAGATATTGAAAGAGATCCAATAACAGAACATAGATATATCAAATATATAACAAGAGGCACAAATATATAGTAATACACAATTTATATTAATGAGTGAAATGTATAGAACTGTAAAAGTACAGAGTGAATGAACTCACTAGAATGGTCGCAGCTTATCTCTAAGAAGAGATGTAAAGGCTACACTCATTCACAAGATGATGATGATGATGTTTACAATGAGGCCCTACAGCCTTTTTTTAACATAAATAAAATCCAAAACTCTAACCCATGAAGATGAAATGCCAAAAGGTTTGCGAGCCCCGGTGGGGGTAGTTGGTACGTCAACATCCCAAGGGTGTAAATTTTGCATATGATATTTGTTTGGGGAATTCGATACCTCATTAGAAAGGTATATCCGATAAATACAACTTTATTCGAGGGTTATAGTGTTCTAATAGTTACCCTCCCCCCCCCAAAAGTCCTAAAAAACGTCGTTTAGGGCCTCAAAACGACCCTGGATGTCTGGGACTCGAAAAACTGTAAAAAACTACCAAAATGGAAAACTCTATTTTGAGATAGTGGAATAAGTGGGTGGCCACCTATATCCATCTCGAAAACCAATGGATAAAGAACTCGACTCACCATCGACCATCCATTTGGTTGATCCAAGTGAGTCAGAGTTGTTTGATTGGGGGGTGGGGGATTTATCCCCTAGTATGTGTAGCAACATTCTGCCATAGACTTTTTGAGAAGAATGGTGTGATGTAATGTTCCTGACTTGGCTAGTCTAGGAAACACTACTAATGTGTGTGTAGGATCAAAGGTTTACAGCATATAAATGATCATACAAATAATAAATGTGACAAAGGACTGGAAAGTTTGTATTATGATATCTCTGTAGATTACAAAATGGTTGAATGTGGTTGAATAACTGACAATGCTTGACTAGATCAACATACAAAGGATCTTAGCTAGAATATAAATAAGAAAGTGTGGTTGAATAAAATAACAACACTCGGCTAGATCGAAGGCAAAAGGATCTTAGCCAAAATAGAAATAAGAAACTAAAAGATAATACCCAGAATATGGGAGCACTGAGAAATCAATGAAGAATAAAGGAAGACCTGGATGATCTTCCCGATGACTAGGGTGTGTCTTTCAACACTAAAATCAACCAATTGGTGTTTTCCTCCTGGAATACACTGAACTATCTCTCTTGAGATGCACCTCTTTTCCTCAATGACAAGTCATAATCTGCATAATGAGGAATTAGGTCGTTGACCCTTCTTTTATAGCTTTCCAAAACCCTAAATAATGTTGAAACCCTAATTCATTGTTGATTTCCAAAACCCTAAATAATGTTGAAAGCCTAATTTTCTTTTGACTTCCAAAACCCTAAATCACTGCTAAAACCCTAATTCATTGTTGACTTCTATTTTTATATCATAAAGACTTAAAATTACTTTTAACCCTTTTTAGCTCAATGTCACTTTCCAAATATATTGTTCATGGACATCGCATGAAAACTAATCTTTCTTTACTTTCTGCAAATCAAATGAAGAGGTTAATAAATGAAAGTAAGAACTTTGTGCTTATGATAGTCAAAGCAAAACATGTTGAACAAACTGAATCCTTTAAAGGTTGTGATACTAAACTTAAAAAGGACTTGATAAAGGTGGTATCTGATTATGATATTTTGTTTCAAGAACCTGAAGGTTTACCTCCTAAAAGGGAAATTCAACATGAAACACATTTGTAGCAGGATGCACCTCTTCCTAATGTTGGTATGTACAGGTCTTCTATTATTGAGAATGCAGAGATAAAGAAATAGGTTTAGGAATTAATTGAAAAAGGGGCCATTCGACCAAGTTCCTCGCCATGTGGTTCACCAATTGTTTCGGTACTAAAGAAAGATGGCACATCGCGTATGTGTGTTGATTATAGGGAATTGAACATAATCACAATAAAGAACATGTATCCTCTTCCTCAAATTGATGATCTTTTAGATCAATTAAAGAATGCAATATTTTTCACTAAGTTAGACTTAAGAAGTGGCTATCATCAAATCCGTATTCATGACAATGATATTTGGAAAAGAGATTTTAAAACCAAGCAAGGATTGTATGAATGGATGACACTACCTTTCAGGCTATGTAATCCACCCACAACATTTATGAGGGTGATGAATGATGTGTTTAGACCCTTCATTGATGATTTTTTCATAGTCTACTTAGATGATATTTTGATTTTCATTCGGACTTGGGAAGAGAATGTAAAGCATGTTAAACAGGTATTGGATGTACTTGTAAGGGAAAAATTGTATTTAAAGATGTCCAAATGTGAATTTGGAAAGACATCTTTAGTATATCTAGGTTACATTGTACAGGGAAGTGAATTGAAGATTGATCCCTCTAAAGTTGAGGTCATTGTAAATTGGCCTAAGCCAAATAATGTAACAGATGTAAGAATCTTTTTGGGAGAAACCCAATATTGCAAGAAGTTCATTGCTAACTTCTCCTTCATAGCTTCTCCCTTACATGCTTTGACAGGTTTTAACAAGGTCTTTCAGTGGGAAGGTAAGGCACAAAAATCCTTCAACACACTAAAAGAAAATATCATCACAGCTCCAGTACTTGCACTACCGGATCTACAACAACCATTTGAGATAGAAACAAAGGCTAGTGGTTATGCAATAGGGGAAGTCTTAATGCAACCTAAAAAACCAATATGTTATCATTATGAAACTTTCTCTAAAACAATAATCAACTATCCAACCTATGAAAAAGAGTTGTATGTATTAGTACAAATTGTTAAAAAGTGGAAACATTACCTAATGGGTAAAGAAACAATCATACATACTGATCATCAACCACTACAATATTTACAATCACAAACTATGATACAACAATCAAGGCATTTCAGATGGATGGGGTTTTTACAACAATTTCATTTGGTTATTAAGTATAAGAAAGGAATTCAGAACAAAGTTGCAGATATGTTATCTAGACCTCCAACAAATGCTTCTATTGTTATTCAACAAAGTCCTTTAGTTCATGCAAGCTATGTTGAAAAATATACTAAGGATGAAGATTTCAAAGAAGTTTATGAATCACTAAGGCATGGTTATCAAAATGAAGAATTGAATTATCATATCGATAAAAAGATGTTCTATCATCTTGGTAAAATCTGTATTCCACAAAGTGAAAGAGTGCATGTGATAAGAGAAGCTCATACTTCTCTCATTTCAGGACATTTTGGAGTAGGTAAAACTGTAGCACAATTAAAAAAAAAAAATTATTAGCCTCGAATGAATGAAATAGTGTCCAAATATGTAAAAGGTTGTGTCATGTGTGCAATAAGCAAACCAAGTAATAGAAAGTTAGGCTTGTACACTCCACTTCCAGTTCCTTCTCATCCATGGGAAAGTGTTTCAATGGATTTCGTAGGAGGTTTACCAAGGTCTAGAAAAGGACATGATTATCTATATGTTTTTGTGGATCGATTTAGTAAAATGTGTATACTCATGCCTTATAAAAAGCAGATCACAGCTGAGATGACTTCTTATTTGTTCTTACAAAATGTATGGGTCCATTTTGGACTTCCTACTTCTATTATTTATGATCGAGATTCCCGATTTCTTGGGAAATTTTGGTCATCATTATGGGAACTTATGGACACAAAGTTGAAGAAAAGCATAGCATTTCATCCACAAACCGATGGTCAAACTGAAGTGGTCTACAGGACTGTGGTACATCTTCTTCGAGGGTATTGTGATAAGCATCCCAAGCTTTGGGATGAACAATTGCATTATGTACAACATGCTTACACCAGAGCTATACACTCTTCTAATCAAAAGTCTCCTATCGAGACATGTTTTGGGTACTTGCCAAAGTCTCCTTTAGACTTCATTTTTGGGAAAGATATAGTGGAATGTGAATAGGTTGATGTAGATAAAGCTCGAAGGTTTATTCAGAAGATTCATGTAATTCATCAAGCAGTGAAGGAACAGTTGGAATCAAGTCAGGCCAAATACAAAAAAAGGAATGACAAGCATCACATAGATCATCATTTTCAGATTGGTGATCAAGTATGGCTTCATATCAGCAAAGATCGACTTCAAGGTGAAGATAGAAAGTTGAAACCTATCAGCTATGGACCCTTTACAATTTTGGACAAAGTCGGTAATAATGCTTTCCGGTTAGAATTGCCTACGTATATGAAAATGTATTCAGTTGTTAATGTGGAAAACTTGAAATTGTATGAGCCACCCATGATTATAGACCAAGATGTATAGGTTCAAGTACATTTTGTGAACGCGTTTTCTCCTAAGTATCTTAATGAACTTTAGGAAGATGTAATACTGGACAATAAGGTCAGATCGTCATGAAGAGGAGACATGGAGTTTCTTCATGTGGGGCTAAAAGGAATGCATCCAATCAAAGCAAGGTGGATAGAGACCAAAAGAGTGAGGGAATTATACCCTCACTTATTTTCTGAATGATTTCATACTTTTTGTGGCCAAAAAGATTTCCAGTGGGAAGGTTTGATCCAGGTGGATCATCTCAAAATTTGATTGAATTAAAGTATTCAAAATGAAAATTAAAGCTTACAAAGTGGAAGAGCTCATCAACAACTTTCCGGTGATGTTTGTTTCAGGAAAAACGACCTCAAGGTGACAAAGATATCAGTAAGGGAAGTTTCATCAAAAATGGTTATAAATGGGTTAAAATGGTCAAAATATGATTAGAAATGGTTTGAAAAAAAAAATGGTGGTCAAGGGCCTAGCCCTTGACCTTGCCAACATTGAGGCCCCCTTGGTATTAAAACCATAACATAAATCCAAATGTGATATAATATTAAAACCAAATGTCAAACCATAGCCAAACGCACCATATAATATAATATGGGTATTAAAATCATATAACACATATGTTTAAAACATATGTAATACCATACCATATGTTTAAAACATATCACATCGTGCGCCGAAACATATATTAAAACCATTCAAATGTGAATCGCACACATATATATCATGTGATATGTATTAAAACATAAATCGCGCACAACCATACAATATATCAAATGTTATAAAAAATATATGTGTATGGAGGAGAAGCCCGCGAGTTTGACCTCGGGACTTCCGCCCACATAACAACTACAACTACCAATGTGCCACCATCATGGGATGGGGCAAGGAATGGCACAAAAAACTTAAAAGTTGTCGAGATTTGCGGGATTTTGGAGGGCACATGGCCCATAGCTCACGCTCCCCAAAAACCATTATTTTTTAGTATTTAAATGGGTCATGGGAATGAATTCTGAGGGAGGAGAAAGAGTTTTGATGCAGGCAAAGACGGGCACGTAGATCGAGGTGATGTTGCACAGTTACCGAAGTTAATTTGCACATAGATCGAAGTGGTATTTGCATGCAATTCAAGGTGGTAGAGAATTGGGATGCATCCCGAGGCCGTACAGACTGTACAATCAAGGAAGAATTGGGAATTGTGCCAAAAAGGGCATTCAAAGTCCAGTTTCAGAAACATATCGAGTTTATACTCAAAATTCTCAATTTTTCGCAAGGATTCCATATCCAGCTTCAGTTTTTGCCTTCAGGCATCTTGATAGAAAAGTGCTCACAGAACCTTCTGAATACACAGAAAAGTATCCATGTTTATACTTAAATGTCTCAGAATTTCATCTTCCAGTTGTTGTTGATGTATGTTATTGTATATGACAAACATAAATCAAAAGTCACTTTGTAAGCATTTGAATACTAAATCTATTGGCCTTCCCATTTGGAAAGTGGCCCGAAGAGGTAGCCAGAAAGTCTGGTGAACTCCCTTACCAATTCTTGTTCATAGATGGTATGCTTACATGTTTATGTGCTCATGTGCTTGATGAATGTTCTTTAATTTTTCATTCATAAAGATGGTTAACAATTAAAAATTCACATGCAAGTAATGGTTAAAGATCAAGTTAAATTTTCAGATCAAGTTGGTATCAGAGCGAGATTAACCATTGCTTTGTGAGTTGATGTTAACAATATCCAAGCTTCAGCGTGGTGAAGGAGAACTTGAAGAGTTCGATCCAGAGATTGGATCAAGAAGAGGAAGGATGTCTTCACCAAAAGGAGAAGAAGCAGCTTCTTCTATCCCTTTTGAAGGGGAATTTCTGAAATCTTTCATGAGAATGAAAATGATGGTAGAGGAGCTCTATCAAGATAGAAATAAAGGTGAATAAGGTGGACCATCTCATACAGAAGATAAGAAAAAAGGAGGTGATGAGGAACCCCCTAAAACTCCACCAACTTATCCATCTCTTCTTGATGGTTCTATTCCTTCTGCATTTGAAAAGAAAAAACCAAAAGTTGATCTTAATATGCCTCATTTAAAGCTTGATATTAAGTTTGATTTACCTATGTATAATGGAGAACTTAATGCTAAAAAATTGGACAATTGGATCCATCAAATTGAAATTTATTGTAGGATTCAAAAGTTTACTGAAGATGTTGTTAAAATTCAGTTGGCTTCTCTCCGACTTGGAGGGAATGCTCTCATTTGGTGGGAGAAAAATCTCAAGAGGATCTTTCCACAAAAGGAAAAATCGTTTCCTCTTGGTATGAGTTCACTTCATCACTTAAAAATAAATTTTATCCATTAGGGTATATGCAGAAAGCTATGATGGATTTGTAGAATTTGAGGCAAGGTAAGGCACAAAGTCTGCAAGAATACACAGAAGAATTTCGTAAAAGAGCATTGGTAATTGATATACATCTCTACACCTAGGAAAATATTCTCAGTTATATAGGAGGATTTCATAGGTATTTATGTCATATGATATTGATTTTTAATCCGAATAACCTTGATGAGGTGTGTGTTCAAGCAACTCATATAGAGACAAAGGGGAAGAATTCCAAAGAGAAATTTTCCAAGAAATCTTTCAAACCTGCTGAAAAAAAGTTTAAAGGTAAATGGAAAATTAAACACACAGCTACTTTGAAGAGGGAAGGAGATAAGCCTACATGTACTCATTGCCAGAAGAAGGGTCATGATGCTTCCAAATGTTGGAAAATTCATTTGGAGCTCAAGCCAGAAAAGTTTCGGAAGAAAGAAGAGAAAAAGACTACTGTAGCAGTAATCCAACATGATTTGGGATCAGACTCTAGGGATGAAACTAAGGTGATTTCTACAAGCATACAAGGTAATATTCCTTCTTGTTCTGTTTCAAGAAATGAACCTGTTATTGATGAAAGAAATAGAAGTGAGTTATTTCATATTAGAGTTATCTCTAAGCATACAAAAATTGATACTCTTTTTTATAGTGGATCACAAGCAAACCTCATATCAAAAGAAATTGTTAAAAAATTACAATTGGAAACTAATTTACACCCTAAGCCATATCCACTTGGATGGGTATGTGATAATGCATGATTACAAGTTACAAAACAATGTAGACATAGGTTTTCCATCAATTCTGGATTTGTGGATGAGGTAGATCTAGATGTGGTTCCATTGGATATTTATGGTATGGTGTTGGGTAGTCCATATCTTTATGATAGGAAGGATATCTTTTATAGGGAAGATAACAGGTATCATCTCACTAAGGATGGTGTTGAATATATTGTTCGTGTACATCGCATGAAAACTAATCTTTCTTTAGTTTATGCAAATCAAATGAAGAGGTTAATAAATCCAAGTAAGAACTTTGTGCTTATGATAGTCAAAGCAAAATATGTTGAAAAAATTGAATCCTTTAAAGGTTGTGATCCTAAACATAAAAAGGACTTGATAAAGGTGGTATCTGATTATGATATTTTGTTTCAAGAACCTGAAGGTTTACCTCCTAAAAGGGAAATTCAACATGAAATACATTTGCAGTAGGATGCACCTCTTCCTAATGTTGGTATGTACAGGTCTTCTATTATTGACAATGCAAAGATAAAGAATTAGGTTAAGGAATTAATTGAAAAAAGGGCCATTCGACCAAGTTCCTTACCATGTGGTTCACCAATTGTTTTGGTACCAAAGAAAGATGGCACATGGCATATGTGTGTTGATTACAGGGCATTGAACAGAATCACAATAAAGAACAAGTATCCTCTTCCTCGAACTGATGATCTTTTAGATCAATTAAAGAATGCAATCTTTTTCACTAAGTTAGACTTAAGAAGTGGCTATCATCAAATCTGTATTCATGACAATGATATTTAGAAAAAAACTTTTAAAACCAAACAAGGATTGTATGAATGGATGGTAATGCCATTCGGGCTATGTAATCCACCCGGGACATTTATGAGGGTGATGAATGATGTGTTTAGACCCTTCATTGATGATTTTTTCATAGTCTACTTAGATGATATTTTGATTTTCAGTCAAACTTGGGAAGAGCATGTCAAGCATGTTAAACAGGTATTGGATGTACTTGTAAGGGAAAAATTGTATTTAAAGATGTCCAAATGTGAATTTGGAAAGACATATTTAGTATATCTAGGTTACATTGTACAGGGAGGTGACTTAAAGATTGATCCCTCTAAAGTTGAGGTCACTGTAAATTGGTCTAAGACAAATAATGTAACAGATGTAAGAAGCCTTTTGGGAGCAGCCCAATATTGGAGGAAGTTCATTGCAAACTTCTCCTTCATAGCTTCTCCCTTACTTGCTTTGACAGGTTTGAGCAAGGTCTTTTAGTGGGAAGGTAAGGCACAAAAAGCGTTTGACACACTAAAAGAAAAGATCAACACAGCTCCAGTACTTGCACTATCGGATCTAAAACAACCATTTGAGATAGAAACATATGCTAGTGGTTATGCAATGGGGGTAGTCTTAATGCAACATAAAAAACCAATATGCTATCATTCTGAAATTTTCTCTAAAACAATAATCAACTATCCAACCTATGACAAAGAGTTGTATGCATTAGTACAAAGTGTTAAAAAGTGGAAACATTACCTAATAGGTAAAGAAACAATCATACATATTGATCATCAACCACTACAATATTTACAATCACAAACTAAGCTACAACAATCAAGACATTTCAGATGGATGGGGTTTTTACAACAATTTCATTTGGTTATTAAGTATAAGAAAGGAATTTAGAACAAAGTTGCAGATATGTTATCTAGACCTCCAACAAATGATTCTATTGTTATTCAACAAAGTCCTTTAGTTCATGCAAGCTATGTTGAACAATATACTAAGGATGAAGATTTCAAAGAAGTTTATGAATCACTAAGGCATGGTTATCAGAATGAAGAATTGAATTATAATATTGATAACAAGTTGTTGTATCATCTTGGTAAAAGTTGTATTCCACAAAGTGAAAGAGTGCATGTGTAACATACCCACTACCTAAAATCAAACTTTTTTGTTGATTTCTCAACAATGAGAATCCCCGAAGCTTGCAACAGCGAAATGCCAAACCTGATCCATAGGTCCTTAATTCCATGTCACGACCTCTTCTTCACGCGTCTATGAAATTTCCCCGATTCAGTTTCGGGGTTTCGTCTTTCTCGATATCCAGAGTTCCTGTCCTTTTGAATCCTCGAACTCCGACTTGCAGATGCGCTCCTTTCAGCCTTAGCTCCTCCTGGCTAAAGTCTGGTCCAGGTGATCGCTAATTCATAAGACCGTAGCCTTATCCTTCCTTCGGGGTTTTGGGCTTCAAAATCCTGATGTTCTCCAACTCCCATTATCCCTCCAGGCTAGACTCCTGGCCCACATGACCACTATCTCACAAGACCGAAACCTTGTCTCCCATCGGGGTTTCGAAGATCGCAATGTCGAAATGCATAAACATTTTGTCCTCGGAATCCCCGATATCTCGATATGACATCAGCTTCCGCTAGTCCCCTGGGCTAGACCTTTTGGTCCACATGACCTCCCTCTATATGACCACAGTCATACCACCTATCGAGGCTTCGGGGTTTCAAATGCTAAAATGCATTTGCCCACGGGATTGTCGATCCCCTGAATCATGATTCTCCACTATGCTGACAACTGGCCCACAATGGCAATTTCCTCCTTATCGGGGTTTTCAACTTCATGATTTCGAGATGCCCAAACCTCTTGTCACCAGGATTACTGACATCCCGATGACCAAAATGCCGATAGACGACTTCCTGTCAGGACTTTCCCCGATGGCTCCGATTGCTGTCGTGCGTCCTCCTTTAATGGACGGTCCTGGTGAACTCTCAGGATTTCATGAATTCCGATGTCCTGGACGCCTCGTCCCTAGGACTCACGAAATTCTGAACTCCGACTCCCTTAAGATCTCTGACACGAGTCCAAAGTGAATGGACAGTTCAGATCGCTCCTCGCATTTTCGAGACTTCTGATGTCCCGACTTTCACGACCTCAGGAACTCTGATTTCCCAAATGTTGATATCCCGATGTCTAGTGCCCGGATCTCTGGAATGGATGATCACGTGACACGCATCCTCTCTCAGATGGATGGCCCAGATTTGTGTCGGGGTTTTCAAGGTGGACTTACTCGATCTCTTGTCCACGAGAATGCTGATATCCTGACTCTCGACGCCTCGATCTCTGCCACATGTCTCCACTAACGGACGATCCAGATCATTTCGAGGTAATTTCCCATGGAAATTCCTAATCTCATGTCATCAAGACTTTCGATTTCCCGATATGTGAAACCCCGATGAGCCAACCCTCCTTTCAGGATTTTTCCTTCTGTTCACAAGCTTAACCCTCACGCAACTTCTGTCTGATCCGATGGCTGACGGGTATCTGCTCAAGATTTGACGGCTCAAATCTGTCCCACCTCGTGCATTCTTCCACTACTTCATGGATGTGGAAA
>ML787168.1:509930-531254 GCA_009831015.1 Picea engelmannii
TCGTCACTATTCACGAAGATAGAGAGAAAAAGGGTGAAGGTATGTAACGTCCTTGTTACTTTCATCAATCTGACAGTCGTGAATGACCATGGGTCTTCCGACAAGATCTCATCCGTCGATTCGTTACTTATCCCTATGCTGCTACTTCAGAATTTTAAGAGGGTCATTCCTCCCCGTACAAGGTTATTAAGACTTGCACATTCAAGTCCTTTTTCCAGGTTCTTGGTAAACCTTTCCAAGGAGGGAATCTCTACGAAGAGATCTATTCCGGGGCTTTCCTGGAGACGAATAAGGGGAAACAACTTCCCGAGAACGGTCTGGAAGTCTGACTTGGTTCAACTTATGCATAATTAAATTCATTTATCAATCATAACCCAATTCATTCATTTTCTGTTATAAGCATATATCTACCCTTTCTTATCAAAACACTACACAGACATTCTTTACTACAGTCGTTCATAATTTCACAGTTTATGAGCATATATGTCAACATATGAATTTCAAGATGCAATATGTAAAACACTTATCAGAAATAACACCAGGAATGAGTGCAACTACTGAGAGGGGTGCTCGTTTCCACCCAATTGTAGGCTCAGCGACTACCAACGGATTTACCACTAGCCACCCCCGAGCTGAGACCATGATGTTGTGAGACTATGTCTTTCTATCTGCCATTGACCAGGAGAGAAGGTTGCAATCCTTCCTCTCTGCTATCATTCACTCTGCGTAATGCCAGAGTTCCCCTCACGTCTGCCCCTCGAAATCGCTTCTACCTCATGCCTTATCCTCTTGCGAGGTTGCGTGTGGTGTGATTCCCCTTGAGCTGATTAGGCCTGATGGCTCTATGGATGGGCAGTTCACCATCCCATCCCTCATTAAGCCATCCACCTACCAACCTGCAATTCGAGGCCAACGAGCCGCTTTTGGTTCTCCGGGCCAGTGGAGTCCAAATACAGTATTAATTCTCGGTGGAAGTTAACGCCACCTTTCTAGGTGCCCTCCACCTCCATCGAGGTCTCTTTTTCTGCACATCCCCTCTTAGTAGTCCTGCAATAAATTCAAAACATTATTCACATTCATTGACCTATTCCTCAAGGTCCATTTACATCACATATTCACATTTATGAGTTTGCCATAGTTCTTGGCCAGACCAGTTATATTTACAAGCTGGGGGAAACAGGGTGTTACAATTCCCTCCCCCTTAAAAGGAACATCGTCCTCGATGTTCTTATATACTAACATGAATTGCATGTACAAAAGTAAACAAAATCGGATATGCCTATCTCATGGCATCCTCCATTTCCCATGTAGCCTCATCTGGGCCAAAATGTTTCCATTGCACCTTGACCTGTGAAATGGTTCTGTTCCAGAGTGGGGTTTCCTTTCTGTCCAGTATGCATTAGGGCTCTGGTAGAAATGCTCCCTCCGATTCCACCTGGATCACAGACCAGTCAATTATATGATTAGCATCATGTACATATTTCTTCAATAATGAAACATGGAAAACATTATGTGCTTTTACTGTGGGAGGAAGTGCTAGCTGATAGGCTATAGGTCCAACTCTATCTAGAACCTCAGAGGGTCTACAATACCGGGGTGCCAATTTGGCACAAGCTCCTATTTTCAAGGAACTCCTTCTGGGATTAATTATGAGATATACATGGTCTCCCATTTTGAACTCTCTTGGATTTCTCTTTTGATCGACATAACTTTTCTGTCAGTTCTGAGTGACCTTCAGATTTTGTTTTATCTGAGTCACTTGTTGTTCCATTTCTTTCAACATATCGGGTCCAATAGAAATCCTGTTTACACGGTTACTCCAGCTGACTGGAGTATTACACAGCCTACCATAGAGGACCTCGAAGGGACTCATCTTTAAGGATGCTTGGTAGCTGTTGTTGTAGGCGAATTCTACCGATGGTAGGTAGTCTTCGCATTTCCTGGGTTGATGAATTACATGCATCCTTAACATATCTTCTAATATTTGATTTACTCTTTCTGTCTGTCCATCAGTTTGAGGGTGATAGGCGATGCTAAACAACAATTTAGTCTCCAAACCCGCCATCAGTGATTTCCAAAAATTGGAAGTAAATTTTGTGTCTCTATCAGATATTATCTCTCTCGGCATACCGTGCAGTCAGAATACCTCTTTCATGAATATATGGGCAATATCTATCGCCTTGCAAGTTGATTTGACAGGGATGAAATGAGAATACTTGCTCAGTTTATCCACCACTACCATAATGGCATCATTCTGTTTGGTTGAAGTTGGCAATCCAGTGATAAACTCCATGGAGATGGTTTCCCATTTCCATTCTGGGATGGGTAAAGGGTGTAGTAGTCATGATGGGTGTCGATGTTCTGCTTTAACCTGTTGGCACTCTATGCATTGGGACAAATATTTTTCTATGTCCTTCTTCAATCCAGGCCAATAAAATTGTTTCTAGGTGGCACTGATCATTTTCTGGTATCCTGGGTGACAAGTGTAGGGTCTTTTATGTAGTTTATCCATGATGAACCTCTTCAAGTCGTCACAATTGGGAATGTACAGTCTATCTCTGTGTGTGAGCAGGCCTCCTTCGGTCATCTGATAGCCTTCATATTTTTCTCCAGCAGGTTCTTGTTGTAGGTACAGGGTTACATTTGGAACGAAGGGATCTATTTCTTGTGCCTTTTTTACTCTATTCTTGACATCTGTCTCCTAGGTACTCACCGCTACCAGGTGAATTGTTCTCATGCTTTTTCTAAGGGCATCGGCCACCTTATTCTCTTTCCCTTTAATGTGTTTGATTTCAAAATCAAATTCGCTAAGGAGGGCCATCCATCTGGCTTTTCTAGCATTAATCTTGGGTTGATCAAACAAATACCGTAATCCACAATGATCTTTCATAAGCACAAATTTTCTTCCCAAGAGGTAATGCCTCCACATCTTTAAGGCATCCACTATGGAAGCCAGTTCTAGATCATGAGTCACATAATTGACCTCATGTTCATTCAATTTTTGGGATTCATAACAGATCACCTTTCCTTCCTGCATAAGGACTCCTCCGAGCCCTTCCTTACAGGCATCCGTGCACACAAGGAAGTCATCTTCTGGGTCAACGATTTTCAACACGGGTGCATGGGTCAGTAGATCTTTCAGGGTTTGGAATCTTTCTTCACATTGTTGTGTCCACAGGAATTTTGTCCCCTTCTTCTGGAGGGAAGTGATTGGACAACCAATATTGGAGAAATCTTTTATAAATCTCCTATAGTATCCCGCCAATCCCATAAAGGATCTGATGTTTTAGACATCCTTTGGGGTAGGCCATTCCATGATAGACCTGATCTTGTCAGGATCTACTGCTACCCCTTCCTCGGATAGAAAATGTCCCAAGTAGTGTATTTGCTTCTGAAAGAAGTCACATTTACTGAATTTGCCATAGAGTTGATGCTCTCTTAGCACTTGCAGCACAAGTCTAATATGTCCTTCATGTTCTTCTCTATTCTTAGAGTAGATAAAAATGTCATCAATAAAAACTAGTACAAATTTATCTAGAAATTTATTGAGTACATTGTTCATTAAGCACATGAAAGTGCCAGGGGCATTGGTTAACCCGAATGGCACTACCACAAACTCATAGTGACCATACCGTGTCCAGAAAGAGGTTTTATGGATGTATTCACCCTTAATTCGGACTTGATGGTATCCCGAACTCAAGTCAATCTTTGAGAAAATAGACGTGCCTCCCAACTGGTCGAATAGATCATCGATCCTGGGCAAGGGGTACTTGTTCTTTATGGTTACTTTATTAAGTTGCCTATAATCTATACATAGTCTAAGGGTGCCATCCTTCTTTTTCACAAACAGGACTGGTGCTCCCCATGGGGACACACTCGATCGAATATTACCCTTATCCATCATTTATTTCAATTGCAATTTGAGTTCAACTAATTCAGGTGTGCTCATCCGGTAGGGTGTCTTGGACACCGACACCACTCCTACTGCAAGTTCTATCGAGAAGTCAATGTCTCTTATCGGAGGTAGACCCGGTACCTCTTCCAGAAACACATCTTTGTATTCTCTCAGGATAGGGTGATCATCAGGGTTGGTTTTAGCGCCTTCGATTGTTTTTAGCACCTGTATTGCATATAGGGGACATCCCTTTCTGCAATACTTTCTCATTTGCAGGGCTGATATTTGTCTCACTGAGACCTGTTTTCAGATCCCTTGGAGGGTTATCCTTTTTCCTTCTTTTCTCACACATTCTAAGGTTTTATGTTAACAGTCCAATTTGGCTTTATGGTCGGCCAGCCAGTCCATACCAATCAACAGGTCGTATGATCCCAAGGGTAATACATTAAGGGTTGCTTGGGTGGGGAATTCACCCAACATTAATTGGCAGGCTAGTATGACCTCTACTACCTTTCTTTTGGTGCCAGTGGCTAACTGTACCAACCATGGTTTAGTTTGCTTCTGTGGCTGTAGTTTACACTTATCAACAGCTCTAGGGGCTATATAACTCAAATTTGAACCAGGGTCAATCAAAACAGAAACCAGATGGTTGAAAATCATACCTTCTATTTCCACCACTGAAGCTTGGTGGTCAACATGGTTATTATCCAAGGCTGCATAAATCTATGGCACACTCCTTGCCACATCATTGACTGTGGTAGCTTCCTGCATGTTATAAATTTTTCGACTGTTATGTTGTCGGTGTGGACAGTCTCTCAGGAGATGCTCTTCTCCGCAACCCCAGCATTTCAGAGGTTCTTTCTTTGGGTTATTAGTATTTACTGGTATAGGTCCAGAAGTTTTATTTCCATCCACTGAGGGAAAGTTCTGTTGGAGTACACTCCGGGTTGGGAAGTTCATTTTGGGGTTCTTTTGTAGTTTTGAAATCCTGAGGATTTTCTCCCCATTTTCTGAAATTTCGAACCACTCTTATGTTTCTAGTCTCCACGAGATTCCGCCCAATGTCCATATTGCTCATGACAATATGTTTCCTTTTGTATAGTGTCTTCTAAGGTCTTTGGCTTGTCGAATTCGATTCGGTTCCAGTATTCCTTGGGTAGCCCACTAATGAAGCATTGTGCCTTCGCCTTCTCTGCTTTGATGTAGGGTACATATCTCAATAAGTCGAGGAATTTGTTGACATATTCCTCCATAGTAAGTTAACCCAGTTTGAGTTCATAGAACTCTTTAGCCTTCTCGTTGAAATATATTTCCGACAAATACTTCTTCCGGAAGTACTTCTCAAACCATTTCCAAGACAGGTCCTCCTCACAGACCCCTTTCATATTCTTAAGGACTTCCCACCAAATGGAAGCCTTTCTGTTCAGATTGAAAGTGGCCACTCGGGCCTTCAAATTCTCTGAAAAAATCATGGAATCTAAAATATTTCTTCAGTCCAAGTAGCTAGGCCTTGGCTTCCTCTCCCTTCTTTATCTCACCATCGAGGGAGGGAGGTTTGGCCTTTTTGAATTCCTCAAATTTATGACTCTTGGAAGTCTTTTTCTTCTTCCATTTTCTTTGAGAATAGGAATTGGTCCTGCTGCTGGAAGAGCCTTCTGAATCGCCAGCTTCCTTCTCAGTGGAATCATCTGGCACTGGTCCTTTACCTCTAGGGGGGAACTTTCTTGACGTTCTTCTCCTAGTATGGCCACTTATACGACCATGATTCTGCATCTCAGGTTCATGTTTCATTTGTCGTTGTAGGTTAGATAAGCTCTATAGTAAAACTGCGTTAATTTCGATTTGTTTTTCTTGTTCTTTCATCATCCTTTCATTGTCGGCCTTGCAGATTTGCAACTCAACCATGAGACTCCTCACTATCTCAGCTAGGTCTGGAGGCGTTCCTATTACTCTTCTCTCATCAAACTCTTCACCTCTATTGTGGGAGCCTTCTCCCATCTCTTGGTGAGTCACCATACTCTCCCTCTGTAGATTCCCGCGGTTGATCGTCTGCTTGAGTGAAAAGACAAACGCTGGATATTAGTCAAGAGTTAAATACATTTTATAATTTTCACATAAGTGATAACTCTCTCACATGCATACACAGTCGGGTTCTCGTTTTTCAAGTTTTTAATCCTGGACAAGAGAGTTAAGTTAGGCGGTTACTCCTCGTAGGAGTGCTTCGAATGGAGCTTATGTGCAACTCGTTCATGAGCCCAATTAGGCCGAGTGTTGTAACCATGCTATGATACCACTTTGTAACATACCCACTACCTAAAATCAAAATTTTTCGTTGATTTCTCAACAATGAGAATCCCCGAAGCTCGCAACAACGAAATGCCAAACCCGATCCATAGGTCCTTAATTCCCTGTCACGGCCTCTTCTTCACGCATCTATGACATTTCCCTGATTCAGTTTCGGGTTTCGAGGTTTCGTCTTTCCTGATGTCCAGAGTTCCTGTCCTCTTGAATCCTCGAACTCCGACTTGTCGATGCGCTCCTTTCGGCCTTAGCTCCTCCTAGATAAACTCTGGTCCAGGTGACCACTAATTCATAAGACCGCAACCTTATCCTTCCTTCGGGGTTTTGGGCTTCAAAATCCCGATGTGCTCCAACTGCCATTAGCCCTCCAGGCTAGACTCCTGGCCCACATGACCACTATCGGGGCTTCGGGGTTTCAAATGCTGAAATGCATTTGCCCACGGGATTGTCGATCCCCCGAATCTCGATTCTCCGCTATGATGACAGCTGGCCTGCAATTGCAATTTCCTCCTTATCGGGGTTTCAGACTTCACGATTCCGAGATGCCCAAACCTCTTGTCACCAAGATTCCCGACATCCCGATGACCAAAATGTCGATAGACGACTTCCTGTCGAGACTTTCCCCGATGGCTCTGATTGCTGCTGCGCGTCCTCCTTTGATGGACGGTCCTGGTTAACTCTCGGGATTTCACGACTTCTGATGTCCTGGACACCTCATCCCTAGGACTCGCGAAATGCCGGACTCCAACTCCCTTTAGATATCTGACACGCATCCCAAATGAATGGACGGTTCAGATCACTCCTCGCGTTTTCGAGAATTCTGATGTCTCAAATTTCATGACCTTAGGAACTCCAATTTCTCGAATGCCGATATCCCGAAGTCTAGTGCCCGGATCACCAGAATGGACGATCGCATGATACACGTCCTCTCTCAGATGGACGACCCATATTTGTGTCGGGGTTTTCAAGGTGGACTTACCCGATCTCCTGTCCACGGGAATGCCGATATCCCGACTCCCGACGCCTCAATCTCTACCATGTGTCTCCATTAACGGACGGTCCAGATCGTTTCCGGGTAATTTCCAATGGAAATTCCCGATCTCATGTCATCGAGACTTCCGATTTCCCAATATGTGAAACCCCGATGAGCCAACCCTCCTTTCGGGATTTTTCCTTCTGTTCACGAGCTTAACCCTCACGCAACTTCTGTCTGATCCGATGGCTGACGGGTATCTGCTAAAGATCTAATGGCTCAGATTTGTCCCACCTCGGGCATTTTTCCACTACTTCGTGAATGTGGAAAGATCAACAGTCCAAATGTTCTCATGGACCTTGAGGGGGGGGGTCTATGATCCCGATTTCGTCGCTATTCACGAAGATAGAGAGAAAAAGGGGCAAGGTATGTAACGCCCTTGTTACTTTCATCAATCTGATGGTCATGAATGACCATGGGTCTTCTGACAAAATCGCATCCATCGATTCGTAAGTTATCCCTACGCTGCTACTTCAAAATTTTAAGAGGGTCATTCCTCCTCGTACAGGGTTATTAAGACTTGCACATTCAAGTCCTTTTTCCAGGTTCTTGGTAAACCTTTCCAAGGAGGGAATCTCTGCAAAGAGATCTATTCCGAGGATTTCCTAGAGACGGATAAGGGGAAACAACTTCCCGAGAACGGGCCGGAAGTCTAACTTGGTTCAACTTATGTGTAATTAAATTCATTTATCAATCATAAGCCAATTCATTCATTTTCTGTTATAAGCATATATCTACCCTTTCTTATCAAAACACTGCACAAACATTCTTTACTGCAGTCGTTCATAATTTCACATTTTATGAGCATATATGTCAACATATGAATTTCAAGATGCAATATGTAAAACACTTATCAGAAATAACACCAGGAGTGAGTGCAATTGCTGAGAGGGGTGCTCGTTTCTACCCAACCGTAGGCTCAACAACTCCCAACAGATTTACCACTAGCCACCCCGAGCTGAGACCACGATGCTATGAGACTGTGTCTTTCTTTCTGCCAGTGACCAGGAGCGAAGGTTGCAATCCTTCCTCTCTGCTATCACTCACTCTGCGTAATGCCAGAGTTCCCCTCGCGTCTGCCCCTTGAAATCGCTTCTACCTCACGCCTTATCCTCTTGCGAGGTTGCATGTGGCACAATTACCCTCTCACTGATTAGGCCTAATGGCTCTACGGATGGGCAGTTCACCATCCCATCCCTCATTAAGCCATTCGCCTACGAGCCTGCGAGACATTAAATTCGGGGCCAGCGAGCCGCTTTTGGTTCTCCTGGCCAATGGAGTCCAAATATGGTATTAATTCTCGGTGGAAGTTAACGCCACCTTTCTAGGTGCCCTCCACCACCATCGTGGTCTCTTTTTCTGCACATCCCCTCTTAGCAATCCTGCAATAAATTCAAAATGTTATTCACATTCATTGACCTCTTCCTCATGGTCCATTTACATCACATATTCACATTTATGAGTTTGCCATAGTTCTTGGCCAGTCCAATTATATCTACAAGATGGGGGAAACAAGGTGTTACAACATGTGATAAGAGAAGCTCATACTTCTCTCATTTCAAGGCATTTTGGAGTAGGTAAAATTGTAGCACAATTACAAAAATTTTGTTATTGGCCTCAAATGAATGAAAGTGTCCAAATATGTAAAAGGTTGTGTCATGTGTGCAACAAGCAAACCAAGTAACAGAAAGTTAGGCTTGTACACTCCACTTCCAGTTCTTTCTCGTCCATGGGAAAGTGTTTCAATGGATTTCGTAGGAGGTGTACCAATGTCTAGAAAAGGACATGACTATCTATATGTTGTTGTGGATCGATTCAGTAAAATGTGTATAATCGTGCCTTGTAAAAAGCAGATCACAGCTGAGATGACTACTCATTTGTTCTTCCAAAATGTATGGGTCCATTTTGGACTTCCTACTTCTATTATTTCTGATCGAGATTCCCGATTTCTTGGGAAATTTTGGTCATCCTTATGGGAACTTATGGACACAAAGTTGAAGAAAAGCACAACATTTCATCCACAAATCAATGGTCAAACTGAAGTGGTCAACAGGATTGTGGTACATCTTCTTCGAGGGTATTGTGCTAAGCATCCCAAGCTTTGGGATGAACAATTGCATTATGTACAACATTCCTACAACAGAGCTATACACTCTTATACTCAAAAGTCTCCTTTCGAGACATGTTTTGGGTACTTGCCAAAATCTCCTTTAGACTTCATTTTTGAGAAAGATACAATGGAATGTGAACAAGTTGATGTAGATAAAGCTCGAAGGTTTATTCAGCAGATTCAGGTAATTCATCAAGCAGTGCAGGAACAGTTGAAATCAAGTCAGGTAAAATAAAATAAAAGGCATGACAAGCATCGCATAGGTCATCATTTTTGGATTGGTGATCAAGTATGGCTTCATATCAGCAAAGATCGACTTCAAGGTCAAGATAGAAAGTTGAAACCTATCAGGTATGGACCCTTTACAATTTTGGACAAAATCGGTAATAATGCTTTCCGGTTAGAATTGCCTCCATATATGCAAATGTATTCAGTTGTTAATGTGGAAAACTTGAAATTGTATGAGTTTCCTTAGATTATAGACCAAGATGTATAGGTTCAAGTACCTTCTGTGGACGAGTTTTCTCTTGAGTATCTTAATGAACTTCAGGAAGATGTAATACTGAACACGAAGGTCATATCGTCATGAAGAGGAGAAATGGAGTTTCTTCGTGTGGGGTTAAAAGGAATGCATCCAAGCAAAGCAAGGTGGATAGAGACCGAAAGAGTGAGGGAGTTATACCCTCACTTATTTTCTGAATGATTTCATACTTTTTGTGGCCAAAAATCTTTCCAGTGGGAAGGTTTGATCCAAGTGGATCATCTCAAAATTCGATAGAATTAAATTATTCAAAATGCAAAGTAAATCTTACAAAGTGGAAGAGCACATCAACAGCTTTCCGATGACATTCGTTTCAGGAAAAACGACCTCCAGGTGACAAAGATATGAGTAAGGGAAGTTTCATAAAAAATGGTTATAAATGAGTTAAAATGGTCAAAAATATGGTTAGAAATGGTTTGAAAAAAAAAAAAGGGTGGTCAAGGTCCTAGCCCTTGCCAACACCGAGGCCCCCTTGGTATTAAAACCATAACATAAATCCAAATGTGATATAATATTAAAACCAAATGTCGAACCGTAGCCAAAAAAACGCACCATATAATATAATATGGGTATTAAAATCATATAACACATATGTTTAAAACATATGTAATACCATACCATATGTTTAAAACATATCACATCGTGCACCGAAACATATATTAAAACCATTCAAATGTGAATTGCGTGCATATATTAAACCATATCATAAGTCAAAATATGATATAACACAAATCACGTGCATATATATCATGTGATATGTATTAAAACATAAATCACGCGCAACCATACAATATATCAAATGTTATAACAAATATATGTGTATGGAGGAGAAGCCCGCGGGTTTGACCCCGGGACTTCTGCCCCCATAACAACTACAACTACCAATGCGCCACATCATGGGACGTGGCAAGGAATGGCACAAAAGACTTAAACGTTGCCGAGATTTTGGGGATTTCAGAGGGCGCGTGGCTCATAGCTCACACTCGCCAAAAACCATTATTTTTTATTATTTAAATGTGGCATGGACACGAATTCCGAGGGAAGAGAAAGAGTTTTGATGCAGGCAAAGACAGGCACATAGATCAAGGTGATGTTGCACAGTGACTGAAGTGAATTTGGACGCAGATCGAGCTGGTATTTGCATGCAGTTCGAGGTGGTACAAAATTAGCATGCATCCCGACGCTGTACAGACTGTGCAATCAGGGCAAAATTGGGAATTGTGCCAAAAAGGGCATTCAGAGTCCAGTTTCAGAAATATATCGAGTTTATACTCAAAAGTCTCGATTTTTCGCAAGGATTCCAAATCCAGCTTCATTATTTGTATTCAAGCATCCAAACAAAAAATTTCTCACAGAACCTTCCATATACACAAACAGGTATATATGTTTATACTTAAAAGTCTCAGAATTTCATCTTGCAGTTGTTGTTGAGTTTTGTTACTGTATATGACAGACATAAATCAGAAGTCACTTTGTAATCATTTGAATACTTAATCTATCAGCCTTCCCATTTGGAAAGTGGCCCGGAGAGGTAGCCAGGAAGTCTGGTGAACTCCGTTACCAATTCTTGTTCATACATGGTATACTTACATGTTTATGTGCTCATGTGCTTGATGAATGTTATTTAATTTTTCATTCATAAAGATGGTTAACAATTAAAAATTCACATGCAAGTAATTGTTAAAGATCAAGTTAAATTTTCAGATCAATAAAATCTAGGCTTGAGCTTCTCATCCCCACTCTTCTTCAGAGATGACTGTCTATAGGGTTGGAGTCTCAAGAAAACCAAATCTCCAACCTCAAATCTATGCTCTATCGTGTGCCTATCCACACTTATCTTCTGTCGGTTTTGCATTGTCTACAGGTTCTCTTTCAACAACTTGAGAATCTCTTGACTCTCTATGATACAATCCTTGGCCTTGGGAGCTCTGCTCTCCCTGAAGACCAAGTCTACCAAAGTGGGAGCATCATATCCGTACAATGCTTGGAAGGGTGTCATACCAATGGACATGTGGAAGGTGGTGTTGTAGCAATGTTCTCCTAAATGTAAACACTTTACCCACATTCTTTGTTGTCCTCCTACATAGTTCTTCAAATACCCTTCAACCCACTTGTTGACAATCTTGGTCTGCCCATCTGTCTGAGGTTGATGTCTAGTGCTAGGTTTCAACTCTGTCCCCACCAACCGAAACAACTCTCTCCAAAATGTCCCTATGAACCGGCTATCCCTGTCACTGACGATTTTCTTCGACAACCCATGAAGTCTAAAGACCTCCCTGAAGAAAAGATTGGCTACCTGAATTGTGTTGTACTCTGTCAGTATGGCGTAGAAGTGAGAAAACTTGGTCAATATTTCGATCACTACATAGATACAGTCGTTACCCTGGACCGTTTGTAGACCGGTGATGAATTCCATAGATATACTCTCCCATTTCTGCTCTGAAATGGGGAGTGGCTGAAGTAGCCCTATTGGAAGAGCATGCTCTCACTTGTTCTACTGGAAAGTCACACACTCATTGATGTGTCTCATAATGTCTTTTTTGAGGCCCTTCCATGAGAACCTCTCTCTGATCTATCTGTAGGTTTTGAAAAACCCCTAATGGCCTGCTAGAGGTGAATCATGAACTGCGGTGAGGATCTTCTTCTTAAGCCCTAAATCTAGCACCAAGTAGACTCTATCCTTGTAAAATATGACATCGTCAATGACCCTATACTGGTCATCCTATATCTTCCCATCCATCACCTCACAAGCAAACTTATTCTTGGAATATTCCACTACAAAGTGGGATTTCCAATCTATTGAAAGCTCCATCAAAGAACATTCTACAGGTCTCTCGATAGTGCATCAGCCACAATGTTCTTCTTCCCCTTGACATACTCTATGTCTAAGTTGAATTCCTGTACCTTCGTCACCCATTTATGTTGGCGCTCACTAAGGTCCTTCTACTCAAGGAAATACTTCAAACTGTTGTGATCGGTCTTGACCACGAATTTGTTGCCCACCAAATATTGTCTGAACTTGGTCAAGGCATGCATGATTTCCAACATTTCCTTGTCATAAATGGATTAAAACCTCTCAAGTTGACTAAGATTCAGTCTCTTGAACATAATGGGGTGTCCTCCCTGCATCAAAATTGCACTAATCCCTTTGCCGGATGCGCCAAACTCTCGTATAGATGGAAAGGTGAAGTCTGGTAGTGCCAACACTGGACAAGTGACCATGACTTCCTTCATGTGATCAAAGGCTTTCTATGATTTCTCGGTCCATATGAAGGCCCCATGCTTGGTAATATCTATCAGCGGTGCTCCAAGCTGAGAAAAACCCAAGACGAACTGCCTGTAATAGCTGCACAGCCTGAAGAAGCTCCTTAATTCTGTCACGTTCTTGGGCGTCGGCCAATCCAAAATGGCCTTGATCTTCTCTTGGTGCACCTATACCCCCTATGCATTGATGATGTGGCCTAAGTAAAGAAGCTCTGTCATACCAAACTCGCACTTGGACTCTTTGGCATATAATGACTGTGCCTCCATGATGCTCAATACCTCATCTAGATGCCTCATATGCTCTTTCCATGACCGACTATAGATCAAGATGTCGTTGAATAAAACCAAGACTGATTTCCTTAACTGATCCCTAAATATATGGTTCATGCAAGACTGGAATGTAGCGGGTGCATTGGTTAGCCCAAATGGCATAACCAGGAACTCAAAGTGTCCAAAATGATATCAAAATGTCGTCTTCTCTATGTCTTTCTCTCAGATGTTGATTTGATGATATCCAGAGCGTAGATCAATTTTTGAGAAGAAAACTGCCCCATGCAGTTCATCCATCAACTTGTCAATGCGTGGGATAGGGTACCAGTTCTTGATGGTTTTCTTGTTCAAGGCTCGGTAATCAATGCACATCCTCATGGTGCCATCCTTCTTCAGAACTAAGACAACTGAAGAAGAAAATGGGTTGCTGCTCGGTCTGATGTGTCCCATTGCCAACAATTCCTTGATTGCCTTCTCTATCTCATCCTTGAATCTCCTAGGATGATGATAGGGGGGAGTGATCATAGGTTTGGCCCCCTCATCCAACTCAATTGTGTGCTCAAACCCCCTGTCAGGTGGTCTCCCTGGTGGAATTGCCTCAAAGACCTGCTGATGTCATCCCAATAAATTCTTGATCTCTGTGTGGTATTGTTGTCGAGCTTCTGAATCCTTCTGAGTAGTGATCAAGCATTCTGCGGCATATGCTACCTCCCCATGTATAAATATCCTCTCCATCCTTTTGGCTGAAACTGTCCTGGGTGCTCCTGTCGACATACCTCTTAGAATAACCTTCTTCCCATCCTAATCTCTTAATCCCATTTCCAAGGTTTGGTAGTTGGTAGTGATTTTTCCCAAGGTAATCATCCACTGAACTCCTAACACCACATCTGTGTCCGATAGGTCAACCACATAAAATGTGTCTCTCACTGTGTAGTTTCCTAAATTCATCTCTAAGTTTGGAAATCTGTTTAGACACTCCACTGTGTGGCCATCTGCTATCGCAACATCAAACCCCTCAAACTCATATGTCTGAAGTGCCCGTCTCGATACTAGTGAAGCGTCGATGAAGTTGTGGGTGGCCCCACCATCTATCAGGGTGATTGCCCGTTGCCCTTGGATAATCCCTCTGATATGGAGGGTATCATACCTAGGAACACCAGAAAGGTTTGCTATGACACCCCCCTTTGCTGGTTTCCTCCTGTTATCCTGTTCTAGCATTTGTGGGACTACTAGAGGATGGGCTCATGCCGGTGTCAGTGGTGTACGCGGAGGCTGCTCCTCTACTAGTGCTGACTCCTCCTCTAAAATAGTGGATCCACTGTCCTACTCCTCCTCCTCACTGTCCACGCTGTCTTCTACTACCTCAATATAATGAATCTCTTCCTTTCCCATGCACTTGTGGCCTGGGACCCAAGGATCTCTACAGCTGAAGCAAAGATTTTTCCTCATAAGCTCTCGCCTAGTCTCATCATCCAACTTCTCCTTACCCTTCCATTCTCTCTGGAATGGCTTCCGGTCTCGATCCCTCTAGGGCACAAATGGTTTGGAGAAAGTTTTAGTCTTTGGCACTGAGTCTGCCAGATCTCAAGTACGAAGGATGGCATCCTACAAAGTGGGAGGCATGTATGCCTTCACCCATCCTTTCAAAGGCTCTTTGAGTCCTTCTATGAATATCATGATCATCTTGGGCTCTGATATATCTGTCACTGCCACGTCTACCCACTGAAACTTAGTGATGAACGCCTCTGTTGTGCTAGTTTGTCTCAACTGGGCTAGATCCCTGAAGTGTATCTCAGGATCCTTCCTGTCAAACCTGTCCATGAGCCTATCTGTAAAATCCCTATAGGAGATGATGTGACTGTGACCCAATGTCACCAGTCCATGGTACCACCACTCGTGTGCCTCACCCTCCAAGTGTAAGGTCACAAAACTGATGGCCTTTGTCTCAATCATCTGGTTGAGCTTGTAATACGTGTCTATCTTTTGTACCCAATTTATGGCGATGTATTTGGACGATCCATCGAAAGAAGGGATGGTGAGTTTCCAAAATTTTCAAATTAAATCGAGGTTATGCCCCTGCTGTTGTTGTGGTCCTCCCCTCTGCAGCTCTCTAGGGCAGTTCTTGAGTCTGAGTCCACAGTACTTGACTAGGTTCATGTCCTGATGGAAGTCATGATCCAATGTTGTGTACTCCCTCCTATACTCTATAATTTCATCAGCATGAGTGGGTGGCCTCTGTGGTATCAGTGGCGGTACTGCTACCGGGGGTGCCCTATGGAAACTGGGAAACAAGGGTCTGGGAATCCTACTCGCAGAGGTGTATGTGTGAGAGGGTGATTGGGGTCTACTGCCTGCTCCTAAGTTCCCCTGTGTTGCATGTGGGAATTGTGTATCTGGGGTGCCCACTCTAGCCAATCTATCAACCACCTTTGCTAAGGACTAAGACATGGTCTGTTGACTAGCTAACATATTGTTGATAACCTGCATAAAAGTTGCCTTTGGATATATGGGGGCCTTGCCACTGTCCTCTGGTTGCTCATATCTGTCTCCTAGCATCCTCTCTGCCTTGCACTCAGCCTTATGCTTTGCCCTTCTCTGCTTATTTGTGTGTCTCTTCCTCTTCCTCTGAGCTAGGAGGAAAAGGGGGAAAATCAGGCCTATGCCTTCTTTCCTGATGCCTGTTGTAAGTGACATATTCATCACCTACGTGTTCACGACCCTCTGGGTATTCTGTTGCACTCATTGTCTTTAGTCACAGGCTGGCAGGACTAAAGCTCTAATACCACTGTAATGTTCCTGAATTGGCTAGTCTAGGAAACCCTGCTAATGTGTGTGTAGGATCAAAGGTTTACATCATATAAATGATCATACAAATAATAAATGTGATAAAGGACTGCAAAGTTTGTATTATGATATCTCTGTGGATTACAAAATGGTCGAATGCAGTTGAATAACTGACAATACTCGACTAGATCAACATACAAAGGATCTTATCCAGAATATAAATAAGCAACTGCGGCTGAACAAAATAACAACACTCAGCTAGATCGAAGGCAAAAGGATCTTAGCTAGAATACAAATAAGCAACTAAAATATAATACCCGGAATATGGGAGCACTGTGGAATCAATGAAGAATGATGGAAGACCTGGATGATCTCCCCGGTGACTAGGGTGTGTCTTTCAACACTGAAATCAACCAACTGGTGTCTTCCTCTTGGAATACACTGAACTATCTCTCATGAGATGCGCCTCTTCTCCTTAATGACAAGTCATAATATACATAATGATGAATTAGGTCATTGACCCTTCTTTTATAGCTTTCCAAAACCCTAAATCATGTTGAAACCCTAATTCGTTGTTGATTTCCAAAACCCTAAATCATGTTGAAACCCTAATTCACTGTTGACTTCTATTTTTAGCTCATAATGACTTAAAAGCACTTTTAACCCTTTTTAGCTCAATGTCACTTTTTGAATATAACACCTGTGACTGGAGTGACCTCTAGTAACCTTGTGTACCCCTCTTTGGCCCTGGCTATAGTCTAACAGGGCAATTTAGACCATTAATCCTTCTCTTCTAGAGCTCCTATTTGAAAAGGGACATTACAAGTGATGAGCCTATGGAATTTCCATAGCCATGGTACACACAAGCATCTCTATGTTGCGGGAAAAAAGGAAAAGAATAGGTTTTCGCGTGCACCACATTTAATGTCCTCATTATAATCCCTAATTTAATGAATGTTTATGTATATATAATGTGTGGCTACGACCAAGTGATTCATATGTGAAATGTATTGCTGAATTTTAATAATAAAATGTGATTCCAATTACTAAGGGGACAAGGAAAGAGACGACGAATGAATTAATCCACAAGAGAGAGGAGGAATTAGAAAAATGACCAAGAGGGGTCCAAGGGGAAATACCTATGTCTATTAATTCCACCCATATTCCTTAATTTTATTATCATTATGTATTAAAATATATTTTCTTATTGAGTGTCCCCAAAGAAAATCATTGAATGCATGTAAGAGGGTGGGAGTGAGAATTCACATCCCATAGTTATTGGGAGCATGGGGGATGCATACAATAATCTTAGGGAAGTGTGTGAGTTAATAAAGTAAGCCAAAGGAGAGTAAATTTGTATGGGTAACTACAGTGGTTGGAGACATTTAGTTTTTGGGGCATGAGAAATAATTAGAGAGAAATAAAGAGAGATTGGAGCTAGAGCAGCCATGGAGAGTGAATTCTAGAAAACGATAGAGTGTATTGGAGCGTATTTGGAGTTGAATACTGAAGATCCAGGTTGTAAGGCATTTAGAGTGGACTCTTGTGTGAGTTTCTCAATGACCGAGATAAAAAACCGAGATCATTTCATAATGGGAGATCAAAAGTCCAAATTTATCAGGGATTTGGTAAAAATTTCTAAGTGTTAGAAATTTTCGAAGAGAAATATCCATCAATAGATGGTAGGGTCAGTCTAATTGGCGAAGGGTTTGGTTCAACCAAAGGAAATCACCGATGGCCAATGAGATGATGGTCGGTGTTGGCCAAATTTGATGAAGTGTTTTTGGTCGCCAAAGGAAATCATTGATGGTCGATGGGTCGATGGTCGGGCATTGAATGAATTCGATGAAGTTTTTTTGGTTGCCAAAGGAAATGGATGATGTTCGATGGGTCGATGGTTGAGTGTCAACTGATTTGGAAAACTGGTTTAATAGAGAAAGAGAAACGATTGATGGTCAATGAAGGAAAGGGTGTGATAATCTGTTGTGCCATGTCATTATCCACATGTCATGCCACATCAACATCTGCGTGTCGTGCAACATCAACCAAGTTGACACATAAATATGACATTTCATGCCATGCCAACATCCACATCTCATGCCACATCAACCAACAAGGATGGTCGATGTCTGATGGTCGAGTCGGTCGAATTGGAGAAGTGTTTTGTTAATTGACAGGGATCATCAACGAACGATGGCCTACACTCGAGTCGATGAGTTCAGTGATGTGCTACAAGTGGTTTCCAAGAGAAATGACCAACGGTCGATGGGTGAATGCTCGAGCCTCGACTAAATTAGTGAGAATTTCCATTTTTTGGTGAAAATCACTAACGACCGACGAACGATGGTTAATTTGGTTGGTTTACATTGTGTTGCAAATCAGTTGTTAAGGGAATGGGTCAATGGTTGATGGTCAAGTCGGTAGTTTGGGAAACATTTTGCATGCGTCCAAATGTCGATTGTCAATTGTCGATGGAGCTTGGATCAATGGCTCAAATTTTACCCAATTTGAGATCAATGACTCATATTTAAAGGGTTGTTATAATAGTAAAACCATTAATTTTATCTGAAATTCTCTAAATTTTTCATATTTTTTAAGGTCATCAATTAGTGGGGTGATTTTGAGGCCCTAAATGACGTTTTTTTCCAATCAAAAACCACAGGAATACAATATTCCAAGGTACACTCTACCTCTATAGCTCAAATAAAATATTTTGAGGAGAGTTATCGAATGAACTATCCCAGGCACAAAATAGAGCTCGTATGAGAAATTTATAGCCAAAACAGTAAGGGTAAAATTTTGGCATCAATTTACTTTCAAAGGGCATAAATCCTTGCTCAGAAGCTCATTTGGGGCACCGTAGTAGTATATGGAAATCTCATGAACCATAAAAAAACAACCATGGATCCATATTTAGGATATGGGTATGTAAAAATGTGTAGGAATAAAAAGAAGTCTCCTATAGAATATAGGGGAAAAATTGGGTAAAACAACCTAAACTTTTTTGAACCATAACTTTCATCTCGAAGCTCGGATTTGACTGAACAAATAGCCGTTGGAAATTTATTGAGGATAAGAAGACACATGTCCACCGATAAATTTTAATTGGGCATTTAAATTTCTTAGAAAGTAAAATAGAGATTTTTGTAGCAGTAAATGAGTGGAAAATTGAAACTTGTAAATGATGTAACTTCTCACTCAGAATTAAGATTGAGGAATGATTACAACCATTGGAAATACATTTATGAGATGAATGCATTTAAGGAATTAGATTTTGATATGTTGCATTGTGTCGTTCATCAATTCGGTTAAATAATAACCTTTATTCTAATCATTGAAATGTTTTAGGTTATGCTTCATCTAACAATAATTAATACATGCAGATTTCTTACAAAATTAGATGTACAAGAAATAAAATTTGGTTCTTATATGAGGACTAGAGTTATGGAAGATGCTCAATAATCTTGCAGCCATGAGGAATAGATCATAGGTCTACATGTTAGCATGGGTAATGTTGAGACATAGTCAAATGGAAGAAGAGACGTGAAGGAGCTTGTAACTATGAGAATCATGCATAGAGAAGTGCATAGCTATAGGACCGACAATAAAATAATTATGAAGGATCATGAAGAGATACTTCAAATCTTGAATATGTTTCATAAGAAAGTCAACAAGGACTCTAAAACCAAGAAAACAACTAGTGCTAGACAAGTTTCAACATCTAGATCCCATAGAAAAAGTATGATCATGGTAACGATGGGCAGTGAAGAAGCATGAGTAGGAACCATAATTCTCCAAGGAAACCAACTAGAATGGATCATGCAAGTTCAAGGCAAGGGAGAATCCCAAGTGTGTATACTGTGAGGAGGACAAATAGAAGGCCTGAGGAAGACATATTGTAAGGTGAACTATGGAAAATCAAGCCACCGACTTTCAATGTTGAGCATAGGAAAGGAGAAGAGGACAAGGCCTAGATGTTGGAAATGAAGAAATATTTCTAGTTGTATGATTATCCCTCAAGGGTAGAAGCTAGAATTGAAGTCTACCACTTGCAAGGAAGGAAGCCATGTGGTGTGATCAACTTAATCAAGAAAAGAGCCTTGATGAGAAGAAGATCTCATAGAGGAAGTTCAAAGGTATTTCAAAGAGAAATATTTGTCCAATCATTATTATGAAAGAAAGAAGAAATATTTATTTGAACTAAAGTTAAGAAGCATGAAAATAGATGAATATGAGAAGAGGTTCTTTAAATTGTTGAAACATGTGGACTTCATAACCGAAAACCTTCTATTTTTTGTTTGAGTGTATGAGAGCTCAACCATTAAACTCACGTAAGAGGGTGGGTGTGAGAGTCACATCCCATAGTTATTGGAAGCATGGGGATGAAGTAAAATCAACATTGGACAGAGTGAGCGGTCAACTATCTTGGGGAAAGAGAGGAAATTTGTATGGGTAGTAATATGCAATTTTACACATAGAGTTTTGAAATGGATAGCAACGAGAAGATAGGGGAGAAGAGAATTGGAGTTGGAGCAAGAAGTGTGGGTGAATTCTGCAGCAGGTTGGAGCATTTTGGAGCTAGAAATTGAAGAGTTAGGTTGTCATTTCTAAAGAGTGAACTCCTAAGTGAGTTTCACTACAAAAGAGTGAACTCCTAAGTGAGTTTAACAACTATGGGACAAATACATTACAAAAGAATGGAACCCTTTATCCTCATAGTGGCTCTGTATTTAACATAGCTTAATAGCCATCTAGGGTTAGGGTTTTGACTTCCTCAACCCTCAATTACTAATAAGGTTTGGACCTTCTAGAATTTTCTGAAAAGTCCACATGTGACTATCCCAAGAAATTTTGAGTAATGGGAGCTCACGTGGCATCCACTCGTACCATGGTACCATGGTGAGAAACATGATAGGTCAACTTACAAAAGACATAACTTTTGCATACCAACAATTCTTAAACCATTAAAAAAATATCCATATCTTAAATATGAGATTATATAATATTGCTTTGAATTTAATTTTAAATCGAGACATATAGAATAGCTCTCTTTTTAGACATATTAATCTTTTGATATTGCACTTAAGCTTTTAAAAATGAAGTGTAAACTTTTGAAAACATAACTT
>ML787168.1:535760-573742 GCA_009831015.1 Picea engelmannii
AATCCAACAATGAAATTCATGGAAATATCAATCCATATAGCAGGGGGAATATGAATCGCTTGGAGGGTGCCTAGATTTTTTACTTTTTGTCCCTTATTGTGTTAAAAAGTATCACATTCGACCACAAAGGTGCATATGTCCTATTTGATTTGATCTTAGAAAAATGAACATTTGACCTGTTCATAGGTTTTGTGAAAGCCTAAATTCCCAACTATTGGTGAAGAATGAAGTTCAGATATAAAAATGGATTTAAGGTGAGACTATTTTCTTAAGTACATGCAACCTTTATACTGAAGCTCCTGATTGTGCCAAGAGTATCCCAGAGAGGGTTGAGGATCATGTTGCAATTGGTGGATCATGTTATAAAGTTTGCGATCTTGGAGCCATTCCTGTCGAACTATTTGTAACCAGTCCGCAAAAATCAAAGAGAGGGAAAATAAGGATTCTTATTCTTCATATTTGTTAGAAAGAGAATCAACCACCTTATTTTGATTTTCCCTTCTTCTAAATGATTTCATAATCATAACCGAACATCTTAGTCACCCATTGCTATTGCTCGGGGGATGAAATTATTTGTTCCAAAATATACTTGAGGCTACAATGATCAATTTTAAGTTGGAATTATTTCCCCAACAAACAAGGATGCCAAAGATCCATTACATGCAGAATATCCAACATTTCCTTATAGGTGGATTTGCCTAAATGCAAGTCCGATAGTTTTTCTGTAGTGAAATCCAAAGGTCTTTTGCCTTGCATGAGGACTACCCCAATGCCTTTCCCTAAAGCATGACATTCCATGAAAAAATTCTTAGTGAAGTTGGGAAGTCCCTGAACCAAAGTTGTGCACATAGATTCTTTCAAGGAATGGAAGGATTGATCTGTTATTTGAGTTCAACTAAAAGCACTATTTTTGAGATATGTGACGGGAGAAACAATTTTATCATAATTCTGCACAAACTTGCGATACTAACCCATTATACCCAGGAACCTCACAAAATTTTAAGAGTTTTAGGATGGGTCGAATCACTCATAATTGTTATTTTATGAGGATACACACAGACACCATGCTTGCCAACAATATGGCCCAGGTATTCACCTTTAGGGGCTACAAAAGAACATTTGGATTGTTTGAGGAAGAGTTTGTGTTGAGAGAGTAAGTGTAAGACTTGATCCACATGGGCCATATGGGATTGCCAAGTTTTACTTTGGATGAGGATACCATCGAAGTAAACTAGGAAAAAATGATGGAGGAAGGGGTGAAAGACATGATTCGTGAGACTTTCAAAGGTGGAGGATGCATTACACATGCCAAAGGGCATGACCAAGAACTCGTAATGGCCCTCATGAGTTCAAAAGGAATTTTTGGGAATATATACCTCTTTCATACATATCTGGTGGTATCCAAACTGAACATCAAGTTTGGTAAAGAACACAACATCACTTCAGTCATCCAAAAGATCATCAATGATGGGAATGGAGAATTTATCTTTGATAGTAATTTTATTGAGGGATATTAAATCAAGCCACATGTTCGAGGTGACTTATTTATTGAGTACCTTGACCACAGGAGAAGAATAAGGAATAGTACTTGGACAAATAACGCCCATCTCTAGAAATTCCTGAACAATTTTCTCAATTTCATTCTTTTGTGAAAAGGGGTGATGATAATGGAGAACATTGGGAGGGAAACTACTAGGGACAAGGGAGATGGAATAGTCATGCAATACATGGGAAGGAGGAAGTCCTTGGGGTTGCCAAAAGTATATTGGTGTTTGGAGAGGAGAGATTGTATGTCAACATGAACAATAGAGGAATGTGTCTCAATTGCTCAATGAATGACATCGAGCTATGCAATAATGCCAGAGTGGCCTTTTTTGAGGGGTTTCTCCATTATGTGGGAACTGATGATCTCAAGAGAGTCTGCAGTGATTCCATGGAACTAGTAATGTTTTCCATCCTATTAGAAGCTTGTGCTTAAATACTTGAAATCCATGGTGATGGGGTCGAGTGTGCATAACCATTTAGCATCAAGCACAATGTCAAAACCACCCATGTCAATAGAAAAAATATTAGATTTTAGGTGGTAATGAACAATTTGCAGGGACACATTTTCACAGCTCCCTCCACATTTCATGGAACTACCATTAACAATCTGTAATGATCCCAAGCCAAATTTTTCACTTGGAATCACTAACTACTACTGATTTGTTGATGTGCAAGTGTTATTGAGTTATTAAATGCAATTATAACAGATTCATCCAACACATGAAGAGAATAACACATTCAAGATATAAAGCACAAACATAAATTTGACCTTTATTATAGAATCATGAATCAAATACAATAGAATGAGAAGATTTGGAATAATCTTCAGATGGCTCCAATGAAAGACAAGTATGAGATACTACAAAATGCTCTCACTGATGCAATATGCCTCCCAGAGGCTGAATAAGATATGAAGACCAATACATGCAGAAATGAATGCCAATGTCCCTCAGCGGGAAAGTGCCACGCTCCACTAGGAGGTTGAAACCCTCAATAAATCAGCCCAATTGAAGGAAGGCTCCAAACGAGTCCAAACTCATCCAGATGATAGATCGGGATGATAGTATCACCCTCTTGAAGTCTCAAGCTCAACGTCCAAGGCAAACCCCTCCAAACTCTGAATCTTTTGTTGAAGTTGTGCCCTCCTGGATAGATGAAGCCCTTGGTGATTCGACCCTGATGAGAAAAGCCTCCAAATGCTCTGAAACTCTCCTGGAATGTAGATCGGGCTAAGAGAACCTTGTGGGTGAAGTTTCGGACCCATATCGCAAGCGAATCTCTCTAGATATGGGAACTACAAAATGGTGGGATGTTCTCCTTTCCTCCAAATCATCTCAGTATGAATCTAAATGTTTGATGGTGATAACTCTCTCGAAAAGCACTCAAAATGATGGTGGAGCACCTGCAAGTAAAACCCAACTGGTGAAATGCCCAATGCTCCTCCTGATTGGCTAGATCGAACCCTTCTCTTCAAAATGGTGAGCCCTTGCTGAAACTCCTTAAACAGTACGGCCCTGTTATCTTTAGAAGAACTAGGAAGAGATATGTTGAGAATAGAATGGTGTGGAGGAATCTTTCATCCTCGAGACCAAGCTATGGAATAAGGTGAGTGGATGTTTCACCACTGAGTTGCTCACAAGGGTTTGTACAACAAAACCCCCAAACTGAATGCTTAAGAGAAATAATAAGAAATATGCCAAATCCAAAATCCTAATAAGTGCGCCCTTGCCTCTTACTTATACTTTTCCTTCTAATCCTCTATTGAGTTAAGTTAACTCCCAGGGTTAACTTCTATTCTTCTATTGAGTTATCTTTCCCTCCTTTTATCCTTTCCCTTTCTCAAGTCAACTTAAAAATATAACTTTAATGTAGTTGACCTTCCCCCTCAATGTCAGACTATGACCTAGTGGGGGCGCTCATGCCACTGAGTCTCCTCATCACCTCCCTAAGAGGTGGGGGACATTACAGTCTCCCCTGCTTGAAATTTCTTGTCCTCAAGCAATTCAAAACCTGCATATTGTACCATTTGTTCACTCTCCCAAGTGGCATCCTCAATGGGCAAGTCTTTCCACCTGATCAAATACTCCTTGATGCTTCTCTTTCGGAGCTTCTTTTCTCGAACTTCCAATATCTCTTCTGGAATCAACACCAGTTGACCTTCTTTGTCCATTGGAGGTAGTATCTCAATGGGGCGGATGTGTTGGTCGATGGCCTTCTTCAGGCAGGATACATGGAAGACATTGTGTATCCAGCTTCCTGGTGGAAGCTCTAACTCATAAGCCACAGCCCCTATCTTTTTGCTGATCCTGTAGGGCCCAAAGAAACATGGCTATAGTTTTTCTTCTCTGCTTCTTTTAATTGAGGCATGTCGATAAGGTTGGAGCCTCAAATAAACCAAGTCACCCACTTTAAAAGTGCACTCCATTTTGTGTTTGTCCGCCTAGACCTTCTTCTGATTCTGTGCCCTCTGTAAATGATCCTTCAACTCCCGGAGAATGTCCTGGCTCTGTTGTACCCAATCCTCCACCATGGGTGCCCTACTGTCCCCAAAGGAAATATCCACAAAGGAAAGGGGATCATATCTATATAAAGCTTTGAATAGTGTCACTCCTATGGATACATGATGGTTGGTGTTGTATCAATATTCTCCCAAGTGCAACCATCTGACCCATGCTTTCTGTTGTCCTACTACGTAATTTCTGAGGTAGCCTTCCACCCATTTGTTGACTATTTCAGTCTGACTGTCCGTCTGAGGGTGATATCTAGTACTAGGAGTCAATGTTGTACCCACTAATCTAAACAACTCCTGCCAAAACGTACTCATGAATCTGTTGTCCCTGTCACTGATAATGGTCTTGGGTAGGCCGTGTAGTCTGAACACCTCTCTAAAAAATAATTCGACCACTTTTGTTGCGCTGAAGTCTGTGGCTATGGAAAAGAATTGTGCAAACTTCGTCAACCTGTCTACCACCATGAAAATGCAATCCTTCCCCTATGCTCTGGGCAACTCGGTGATGAAATCCATGGATATACTTTCCCATTTGTGCTCTAGAATGGGTAGGGGCTGCAACAGTCCTGCAGGGTGCGTGTGCTCATCCTTGTTTTCTTGGCATGTAGTGCACTCTTTGACATGCTTAATCACATCCTACTTGCGGACTTTCCATGAAAACCTCTCTCTCACCTGCCGGTACGTCTTATTGATGCCCTGATGTCCTACTATGGGTGAGTTATGACATGCATGAAGGATCTTAGCTTTGAGAGATGATCCAGGAACTAAGAAGATTCTCCCTTGGTAATAAATGAGGTCCTTCATGACCCCGAAGTTGTCGTCCTGTATTTTTCTGTCCAACAGTTGACAAGCGAACTGATCCTTTGCATATTCCACTATCAAGTGATCCTTCCAGTCAACTGACATACCAGACATGGAAAAAATGGATGGCCTCTTGGATAATGCATCGGCTACTGCGTTGTTCTTCCCTTTAACGAATTCAATGTCGATGTCATAGGCCTGTATTTTGCTTACCCATTTTTTTTGTCTTTCATTCAAATCCTTATGCTCTAATAGATATTTAAGACTATTATGGTCTGATTTGACCACAAACCTTGCACCTACCAAATATTGCCTGAATTTGGCTAGTGCATGCATGATAGCCAGCATTTCTTTGTCGTAAATGTTGTAAAGTAGCTCAGGACCCCTGATTTTCCAACTTTCATAGGCGAGGGGGTGCCTATTCTACATTAACACGGCCCCTATACCTTCCCCCGAGGCATCACACTCTAAGGTGAAGGGTATGCCAAAATCTGGAAGAACTAGAACTGGGCATGTGCTCATGACTTCTTTCATTCTCTCCATCGTGGTTTGGGCCTCGTCATTCCATTTGAAGGACCCCTTTTTGGTCAGGTCAGTCAAGGGTGCGCACAGTTGAGAGAAACCTTTGACAAATTTTCTATAGTATGTGCATAGGCCCAGGAATCCCCTCAGTTCTATGAGTGTCTTCAGAGTAGGTCATTCCCTAATGGTTGTTATTTTCTCCTGGTGTACATGTACCCCTTTTTCCCCTATGATGTGTCCCAAGTAGAGCACCTTTATCATCCCAAACTCACACTTGGATTCCTTGGCGTATAGTGACTATTCTTCCATGATTGACAAGATTTGGTCCACATGTTGAAGGTGTTCCTCCCAGGTCTTGTTGTAAATAAGCAAGTCATCAAAGAATACCAACAAGTGTCTCCTCATCTATTTGTTGAACACATGGTTCATGCAGGACAAAAATGTGGCTGGGGCATTGGTTAACCCAAAGGGAATTACCAAAAACTCATAATGTTCGTAGTGACAAATAAAAGTTGTTTTTGAGATGTCCTCCTCCCTCATCTTGATTTGATGGTAGCCCGAACGAAGGTCATTTTTTGTGAAATAGATAGCTCCATACAGCTCATCCAGCAACTCATTAATCCTGGGTATCGGGTACCTATTTTTGATCGTCTTTTTATTCAAAGCTCGGAGGTCAATGCACATTCTCATCGTTCCATCCTTCTTCTTTACCAAGACTACTGAAGAAGCAAACGGGCTTGAACTCGGCCTGATATGTCCCATGTCTAGATGCTCTTTGATGGCCTTCTCTATCTCGTCTTTATACTTCTTAGGGTGCCTATAGGGTGTGGTGATAACAGGTTTAGCCCCTACTTCTAGCTCAATGATGTGCTCAAACCCCTTGTCTGGTGGCACACCCGGAGGAATTGGCCCAAACACCTTATGGTGCCTATAAAGGATTCTTTTAATCTCTGGTGTGTAATTCACCTTTCCCATCTCATCCACCCATGTTGAGATCTTGCATTCTGCTGCGTATACAATTTCTTCCCTTCTAAAGATGGCTTCCATCCTCTTGGCCATGAACACTCTAGTAGAGTTACCTGTCATGCCTCTGAGCACAACGTTTCGTTATCCTTCCTCTACAAAGGACATTTCCATGGTCTTGTAATTGGTGGTGATGGGTCCTAAAGTGCTGAGCCACTGCACCCCTAGGATGATGTTGGTATCGGGAAGATCTATCACATACACATCCTGAACTAACTCATGCCTTCCCAAGCTGAGTTTCATACCTGGTATGTATCTTTCATAGGGCATAGTACTCCCGCCTACTACCTCCACTTTGAATCCTTCAAATTATACTGTAGGTATGTGCCTCCTCTTCAGTAATGTTGCATCAATGAAATTGTGAGAAGCTCCTTCATCAATTAGAACCGAGACTCTCTGTCCCTGCAAGACCCCTCTCATCCTGAAGGTGTTGAACTGGGGTACCCCGCTGATAGATGCCAAGGTAGACTTCTCTCCAACGTCACAGTCAAGTTCTGGAACCTCCTCTTCTATTGTCTCTGCAGTTTCAGCCTCACTGTTTTGTATCTGACCATACTCTTCCTCCTCTTCATTGTCTGAGGTAACTTCTATATAGTGAACCTATCCATGTCTCATGCACTTATGTGACGGATTCCACGGTTCTTTGCAAGTGAAGCAGAGTTGCTTTCTCCTCAGTTCCCTTCTGGTGTTGTCATCTATCCTACCACAACCCCTGTCCAACCCTTTTGGGTCACATCCTCCCTGATTCATTGGGGGTCTTTGATCTGTTCCTCCACTATTAAGAGGTGATCTGGGTATGAATTTTGGCTTCGTAGCTGGCCCCAAATCCATCGTCTTCCAAATGGGCTCCTGTAGGTTGTTGGGTTTAAAGGCCTTTACCCAAGCCTTCAAGGGTTCCATCAACCCTTCTATGAAAAGCATCATGAGCCTGGTCGGAGACATATCCTGTACCATAAATGCAAACCTCTAAAATTCATCAATATATAGTTCAACCATACCTGTTTGCTTGAGTTGAGTGAGCTCCTGGAAATGTAGCTCAGGATCTCCTTGATCAAATCTATCAATGAGCCTCTTAGTGAATTTTGTATAGGACACAATCTGATTGTGGCTGAGTGTGGTGAGTCCGTGATACCACCAGTCATGGGCCTTTCCATCCAAGTACATAGTGGAAAAATTGATGGCCTCCATTTCCCTCATGGGATTGAGCTGTAAGTAGGTATCCAACTTTTGTACCCAAGATTGTGCTGTCATCTTGGTTGTACCATCAAAGTAAGGGATTTCTATCTTCCCTGCTCTACGTTCAAACTCAAAACTTCCCCTGTGGTTCATCCTAGGTTGATTTATGAACCTAAGTTGGCAATATTGATCTAGGGACATCTATCTTTGGACCCTCATATCCAAACTGTATTACTCGTTGGTACTTCTCGCTATTTGTTCCACAAAGTCTTCAACCTGTTTCGGTTTCCCTTGCTCATTTGTGAATGTGGTAATGTAAGGTCTGGGGTTATCTCTGCTACCTAAATGTCGACCAAAATGTTCATCTGTGAATGTAGGTATGTATCGCTTCTGATTGACCTTGCTACCTGATCCGAAATCGGATTCAGAAGCCTGGCAGGGCATGAAAAATGCTCAAAAATGAAAGTGCTCGAAATCCGACGAAACCAACACCATTGCGTCTGGCCCGTCTTCCTGATTCCGGTGGTATAATTTTTTTGTCAAACGGAGTTCGTATGGAGAAGATATCGCATTCTGTCCGCCAAGCCAAACAAACAAAATTTTGGATGCTGACTGTACCTGTCCGTATAGTCCGTACATGACACGTGTCAGTACGTACATGACACATGGCAGGTTCGTACGATGACATGTGGAAGATTTCGTACAGGACACGTGGCGGCTCCAGAGCGTGACATGTGGCAGGCTGATTTGGCATTTTTGGCACGCACTTGGACCAATCCTGAAGTGACACGTGTCACCACTGGAAGGGTGACACGTGGCACGAGATGATGTCATCATCGTACGTCATATGATGTGGCACGGATGACTGGACCGTACGGCTTCTGACGTGGCACTGATGTGGCAAGCTGACTGGGTGTACGACAAGGATGACATGGAAGCACGTGGTCCAATCAGATGTCGACACGTGGCAGTTTTGTTGGCAAATGATTGGGTGCCACGTGGCCCAATCACGGGCTGCCACATGGCACCCCGGGTTTAGCGAATGAGGGCTATGTCAAAAAAATTTGGGCCCGGGGGATTCGAACCCCGGACCTCCTCCACAACAACGCCTTCGTGTAAAGCCTCTGACCACCGGACTATAGTATGAGTCTTGTTATGTAATGGGCCGATTTTGTATTTAAAGCTTGAACTTTGTGTATTGGTGGAAGGGTCGGGCCGGGGGCTTAGCCTGACCCGTGGTCATGTCCATTTCTATGTGACCGTAAATCATATGCGCGGAGGTTTATACGGGAGTTGGTAATGATTGTTACGCCAACGGTCATATAACCGTTTGCCAAACGACCGGGTGGTTCTATTGTTAAGCCATGGCCATATGCCTTCTGCCATGGGACCAAGTGCTACAACGTGCGAAGAAGGGTTAAGGCCAGCGCTAGCCCTAAAGGGCTAAGCGCTTGGCCATATTACATCCATGTGACCATGCCAAGAGGGGCGCGCGCCCAGATTTGGGGGGCTTAGCCCATATTACAACTATATTATAGTTTGGAAGTGGGTTTTATACCTAACTTTGGGTTTTTTAGTTATTAATTAACTATTTTTAATGTAATTAAGCCTATTTTGGGAGTTATTGGGCATTTTTAGAGCCTAAATTCGTGGAGGAAGTTGGGGATGGACAACTAACTCCCCCACTATTTAACCAAGGCCATTTTGAGGCCAAGGGGACAACTTTTGGAGAGCAATTCAGAGCAGAGATGCTGAGGCAAGCCAAGTCAAAGCCAGTTTGAGGCAGGAAGACCGTTGAGGAGGAGATGCTATCGGACGATTTCTGAGAGCTCCGGACATCCGTTTCAGGTGCCGTAAGTTGTGCAAGATTCTAGAGATCTGGGCGAACATGACCAGGTCAGTATGGAAGCCATTCAGAATTGTAATGATGTACCATTAAGCTTTAGAAAATAAATAAAGAAGCCTCCCCCACAGAGAAAAGGCCGGGAGACGTAGGCAAAGTTGTGCCGAACTCCGTTATCAACCTGTGTATCATGGTTTATTGTTTTTCATTTCATTTCAGATCTGCAAATATGTTAATGGCTATATAATTCATTTCCTTTTCTCGTTCTTTCGTTAAGTTTCCCAATGGTCAATTAATGCATGCAATTAAAAACTCAACCATAAGTCATTTCGAAAAATCCTGATGGATCACTACCCATTTGACCCTGTGCCGTGTCTCCTTCCAAACTTCCTTTAGATCTGGGGCCTTTCTCTAGATTATACCTGATCTCCTCATGGGTTCCACCAGATCCACCAGTCTCCTTATTCCCATATGTATCATGGTTCTTCCCTTGATGGGTCACTTGCATCAGAAGTTCATTTAGCTTGGATTTATTCTTGTTCATTATCTGCAGGTTCTCGTCAACCCTCTTCAAAGTTTCAGAGAGTTCAGCCTATCCCCTTTTGTTGGTTTCATGGTATTCGTCCACATGTTGGACCAATGTTCTTTCCATGCGATTGACAGATTGCTAGAACTTGTCAAACTCGGCTGCTATGAGAGCCAAGCCTAGAGGCTCATGGTCATCCCATGACCCTTCCATTTTAGCCTCTATTTCACTACTCGATTTCTTCCTTCGACCCATGAAAATACCACTATACCTCTGCATGCACCGATCCTTCCACAGGTTTGGAGGATCGAAGCTCTGATACCACTGTAATGATCCCAAGCCAAATTTTTCACTTGGAATCACTAACTACTATTGATATGTTGATGTGTAGGTTTTATTGAGTTATTAAATGTAATTATAATAGATTCATCCAACACATGAATATCATAACACATTAAAGATATAAAGCACAAACATAAATCTGACCTTTATTATAGAATCATGAATCAGATACAATAGAATGAGAATATCTGGAATAATCTTCAGATGGCTCCAATGAAAGACAAGTATGAGCTACTACAAAATGCTCCCACTGATACAATGATCCTCCCAAAGGATGAATAAGATATGAAGACCAATACATGCATAAATGAATGCCAATGTCCCTCAGCTGGAAAGTGCCACGCTCCACTAGGAGGTTGAAACACTCAATAAATCGGCCCAACTGAAGGAAGGATCCAAACGAGTCCAAACTCGGCTAGATGGTAGATCAGGATGATAGGATCACCCTCCTAAAGTCTCAGGATCAATGTCCAAGGAAAAACCCTCCAACTCTGAATCTTTTGTTGAGGCTACACCCTCCTAGATAGCTGAAACCCTTGGTGATTCGACCCTGATGAGAAAAGACACCAAATTCTCTTAAACTCTCCCGGAATGTAGATCGGGCTAAGAGAACCCTGTGGGTGAAGTTTTGGACCCAAATCTCAAGCGGATCTCTCTATATCTGAGAAATACAAAATGGTGGGACGTCCTCCTTTCCTCCAAATCATCCCAGTCTGAATCTAAATGTCTAATGGTGATAACTCTCTGGAAAAGCACTCAAAATGATGGTGGAGCACCTACAAGTAAAACCCAATTGGTGAAATGACCAACTCTCCTCCTGATTGGCTATATCGAACCCTTCTCTTCAAAATGGTGTGCCCTTGTTGAAACTCCTTAAACAATACGACCTTGTTATCTTCAAAAGCACTAGGAAGAGATACGTTGAGAATAGAATGGTGTGGAGGAATATTTCATCCCCGAGACCAAGTTGTGGAACAAGGTGAGTGGATGTTTCACCACTGAGTTGCTCACAAGGGTTTGTACAACAAAACCCCCAAACTGAATGCTCAAGAGAAATAACAAGCAATATGCCAAATCCAAAATCCTAATAGGTGTGCCCTTACCTCTTACTTATACTTTTCCTTCTAATCCTCTGTTGAGTTAAGTTAACTCCCAGGGTTAACTTCTATTCTTCTATTGAGTTACCTTTCCCTCCTTTTATCCTTTCCCTTTCTCAAGTCAACTTAAAAATATAACTTTAATCTAGTTGACCTCCCCCCTCAGTGTGAGACTATGACCTAGTGGGGGTGCCCAGGCCACCGAGTCTCCTCATCACCTCCCTAAAAGGTGGGGGACATTACACAATCATGATTTGAAAATTATTGATTTCCTAGATGTAGCACATCATTTCTCAAGTAATGTGGTAATGAGTAAAATTGTGAGTGTTTTCACTATAGATGAGGACGATGACTTTCCAATGCTTGTTATATCCAATTAATTTAAGTTTTTGAGGAGCATAGGTATGAGTGAGGGAATTTAACGATATAACCAATTCACATTTTAGGAGATGACTTGGTTGGGTATCATCATCTACTAGGATTAGATATTTAGGAGGGAAAGAATCAATATCCTCTTTCTCAGAAATGGCCATAAAAATTTGTGTTCCTTACACTTGTTCCTCAGAAAATATTTTTCATTATAGTTATAACAAACACCCTTGAGTGTGTGTTCAACAATTTCTAATTTGGATAATTTATGAACATTAAGAGGATATGAGAGAGGAGCACGATTGATCGGTCGATGACGAGGAAGAGAGGAGGGTTTTGGGTTTTGGGAAGAGACGACTAATTGTGCTTCCTTGTCTTGGTGAGTGTATTCAATCCAATTTCAAGGGAGAGACATTAGGACATGGGGGTGAATTTCATATTTAAGGCCACTAATGAAGAATTCATGGAAGAATTTGTCAGACATGTCATCTGCTCGAAAATCCTGGAGCTCAAAAGATTGTGTATATTATTCCAATATACCAGACTGTTTTAGCATGGTCAAATGGCCCAAATGATGGGTGTGAGTGTCAAAGCATTCATAGAGGTCGACAACAAACTGGGTCCAAGCCCTCAGTGTGAAGTTTTACACCATTTTCAATGCTCAGGATCCAAATAAGGGAGATTGATACGAAGTTTGGACAGATCATCAGTAATGACATGCAAGGAGAAATAATGTTCCATTTGAGAAACCCATGTTGTGGGGTCCAAGGAATCAAATTTATTCACATAAAATTTTGGAAGATGGAGGTAACAATGAAGGGGGTTGTTTTGAAAGGGAATGGTATTAGAGGAATCATCTCCTTCAAGGTGTGAAGGTTGTTCAATAGAGGGAGGGTCCTCAGACTCGCTCATCCATTGTTTTAGGGTGGCTTTGAGGGAGACAAGTCAAGTAGTGAGGTTCTCAACTTTGGAATTGAGGAAAGTAATGTCATAATTCATGTGCTAGATGTTAGTTGTGTTTTTTTTGGTTTTGGTTTATAGGGAAATGATTTATTGGTTGTAGGTGAGGGACATAGTGGAATTAGGTAGTTAGGTCCCTATATAAAAGGGTTATGGGTGATGGGTACCACTGTGATCAATGTGAAGAGAGGAGTCCAATGGAATAGGTCATAAATAAGGGTGCCATGAAGGTTGGGTGGGACGATAGAAAAAAAAAAAGGATTATAAGTGATAGGTACCACTACAATTAGGGTGAAGAGAGGAATCCAATGGGATAGCTATCAAATAAGGTTGTTGGTGGGACCATTAATTTTTTTCCTTTTATTTTTAACACTCCTGTGAATTTGTATTCTGACCTGAAGAATACTGCAGTGAAAAAATGCCCAAAATGACAATACAAAAAACTGTGTAGGAATTTCCCAACTTGGATGAAGGAAGTAAGGTTGTGATGAAAAATTTCCCCTCTGTTTTTGTTCTCTTTTTTTTTATAACAAGGGTTAGGGTTTTCATGATTCCTACAGATAAGAGTTTTCGTTGTGCTATAGTTTTTTGATATACATGCAAGGTTGAATAATGGTACTCGTTTTAATATATTAGGGCATCAACTAAGGAGGCTTGACCATACCCTTATCCATAATATTTGATTACCTAGGTACTAGAGAGTAGTAATATTGATTTCTATTATGAATGCTACTATAGAAGTCAAGCGACTGATAGACTAATCTATAGTTTGTTTCGGGAGACCTAGGAGACTCCTTATATACCTAAAGGTATATGGGAGTGATGGATGTGTACAAGTGTTTTCTGATGCAGTACTACTCAAAGGGGTACCAATATGGGTTATATATGTTTCCAACTATGTGAAACAATGGTTTCGAGTAAACTATGAATTTGTATGGATTTCCAGCATGTAGTCCTCCCCAACCACAATTTTACCCACTAAACGATAGCTCTATGTTCTTTAAATACGATAAAAATACATGTCTCTACATACAAAAAAAATTGAACCAAAAGTTTTGCAAAGGAAAGTGCTATGATACCACTTGTAAGGTACTAGATGTATTATGTAAAGAAGAACAAAATAAATATGATGAATTGCCAACAAAAAAAATGAAATATAGAGAATAACAACACCATAAATGATACCTTTATTGATAGAAATATAATTTCACTTGTCTCTTAAAAGGGGCAACCTTAGTAGAGAAGAGCTCAATTACAAATAATTCTTATGAAAAAATGTTTCCTTTCTTTCTACTCCTATTTATACAATTTACGTCTTCTCGTGAACATTCTAGAGGAAGATATTTCTAGAAGAGGAAGATTTTATTAAGTCTTCTTACATTAGCCATGTTGACATTATTACTTACTCATTATTTACTAATTACAACATTAATTACATAGAAACATATTATTCTACCTACATGAGGTGTTAGGAAGGTTATGTCTCTAACACAATAATAAAAAAATAAAAATTAATGTGTAAATAAAACACAAAATAATACAATCCAAGAGAGACACCAATATACATGGTTCACTCGATATGGGCTATGTCCATGGAGAATTAACCAGTCCTTTATTTATTCTAACCAAAAAATGAAGGGATAACACCTACAACACATCCACTACAACATCATATTCACTCTCTCACAGTCTCCTCTCTCAGTCATAATAATATCTCTCTCATACCATTACAATACAACATATAGGATCCTGCAAAATCCAAAATCCCTAATCCATTGACTTATATTAGATTACAACATTAATTAATTCTTCATAATTAGAAAACCATTGGATGGAAAGACGTGTGCCAAAACCACCCAAAATGGAAGAAAAAACTACCAATTAGTTTTTTCTCAAGGGCACCACCACCCTTGTGACACCTGTGCCATGCCTGACTCAACTTAATAACATGTGGGGATAATCATTCAGATAATATAACACAAAACTCCCACTAGTAACTAGGATTAAAACATGGATGAAACAATACCTTTAAATCAAGAAGATAATCAACCTCCACAACCAATAATCTCTCACTTGGAGACTGATCAAAACAACTCCACCGTCACTGCAGCTGCTAGACTATATTCCAACTATGGACCTTGAAATATTATCATCTTCATCATCATGCTTTAAGGTCCACTAAAACTGAGTGGGAACTCATTTTATCCTTTGTTACTGTCTATGTTAACATCTCTATAGGATTTTGTCTCTAGTGTATCTTTTCTAGCTTCAACTATCCATCTTCCAAAACCAATTGTATGAAATGGTACTTGATCTATATATGTTTATTTTTAGAATGAAAGGTTGGTTTCTTTACAAGATGATTGACACTCTTGTTTTCATTCTACAACCTTATGTTATCATAATTATTTCCTAATTCCTCTATAAACCCATGTAACCAAATCATCTCGTTGCTAGCCTCTGTAGCAACGACATAGTTTTCCTCCATTTTTCAAACTGAAACAACCTTTTGAAATTTCAAAATACAAATTACTATTGTTCCACCTATAGTCAAAACATACACTGTGGTTCTCCTCCTGGTATCTATATCACCTTCCATACGTGAATCAACACATCCTTATAAAACAATGTTTGAACTTCCAAAACATAATTCTTGAGTAGAAGTACCTCTCGAATCCCTGATAATACAAATTATTTCTTTCCAATGCTCTTTACCTAGATTATTCATATACCTACTCACAACTCCCACTCCATGTGAAATATCTAACATTGTACAAACCATCACATACATCAAGCTACCAACTGCCAATGAGTATGGAAATTTGAAAATGTAGCCTATTTGCTCCCATGTCTTGGGATATATCTCCTTATTCAGTTTGAAATGGCCATCCAAAGGTGTAAGAACTAGTTTTTCATCGGAGAAACGCCTTATCTATGTACTGACCCTAGTACAATGTTAATTTGTGATTTTTCCTATGTCTTGTTAGTCTCATACCAAGGATTTTATTTTTAGCACCCAAATATTCCATCGCAAATGAATTAGCTAATTTTATTTTGAGAACATGTTTATATCCAGCATGTTAGACCCTAAAACAAACATGTCATCTACATACAATAACAATACAATGCATCTTCCATTATCTAGTCTCTTAAAATAAACACATTGGTAAGAATGACATATACTATAACCTTTATATGTCATAAACCAATCAAATTTGAATTTACACTACCTTGGAGCTTTCTTTAGGCCAAACAAGCTCCTCTTCAACCTACATACTAATTTATCCTTCCCTTTGACCTCATACCCTTGTGGTTGATGAATACAAATCTCTTCTTGCAAATTCCCATGGAGAAAAGTTGTATTTACATATAATTGTTCAATATGAAAATCTTCTACTGCAACTAGACTTAAAATAGTTCTAATTGAAATCATTTCGATGCCATGAGTAAATATTTCATCAAAATCCACACATTTCTTCCATGCAAACCCCTTTAGAACATGTATGGCCTTGTATCTCTTTTTTCCTCCATCTTCCTCCTTCAACCTATATACCCATTTATTCTAAAATGATATTTTACTTTTTGGAAATAGAACCAAGCCCCAAGTCTAGATATGTACCAAGATATCCATCTCCTCTTTCATGCCTTATTCCCACTTCTTTATGGTTTCTACCTACATTAAATCATCATATATTTCTAGTTAATTGAAATAAATCAACAATAAATAATAAAGTGAAGCAGAGTATCGTTCAATGGGTCCACTTATCTTGGTAGATATTCTAGCAATACTTGTAGGAATTTGAGGTATCTTGATCCAGGTGGATCTCGTTGGCCATCCACCTTTACCACTGAGTCAACATTTCAAGTGTATGGTTTTGATAAACCATGATATTCACCCTTTTGATAGAGAATGGAATGTAATTCTATCTTCATTTTCTAATTATAGACATCATGTAATGATTTCCTAGTGGTCTTATGTACATTCTTACAACATAATGTTAATGCATCATATTCCAAGAACTTCGTAGTTAAGCGCACTCAAACTAGAGTAGTACTAGGATGGGTGACCACTCAAGAAGTCCTAGTGTTTTACATGCCTATGCCATTTTATAAACTTAGACTAATTTATCTCACATGCATCATGGGAATGGTTCTCATATCACTCTCTCCTATAAGGAGAGCCTTTAAGTATGAAATAGAGTGTGATATAAATCTTGTTTCAAATGAAGTGTAGGCAACATATTTTTCTTTTCAGAGATAAGCTACTCCATTTTGCTAGTTTGTCTTCCACAATGTTTTTCTATCTAATTCATTAATAGATGTTAAGTTTCATTGCATTTTTGTGTTCTCTTCTATATTTTGTTTTCTCGTTTTGTTCTCAGCATAATCCGTATTAGTGGTATCAGAGTAGTCTTATCCTTCTCATTTATCAAAGAAGGTCCCCGACGAGGTCAGGGTATAAAGATTTGTATCTCGATCTATTTTTTCTTGAGGAAAACCTCTCTCGCTATCCCAAGCGACCTCCCATGGCAGAAGAAAAGAGAGATGACAAAGAAGGTGATCTTTTCAAGATGTTTCTCTAGGAATCCCTTATTTAACAAAGGAATGAGATGATGGAAAACTTCACTCAGATCCTTTGAAGACTACCGATGGCGACAATTGAGGCATCTTCAACAATAAACCATTTCATAGGTGCGACACCCTTCAAGGTACAAGTGAATTTTGATATCCCCTTATTTGAAGGCCATATAGATGTGAATGCTCTAGAAAAATGGTTGAATCTACTAGAAGGTTATTATTTTGTCCAAAATTTCTTTGACAGTGAAAATATCACCTTTTCGCTCCTTAAATCCCTTCCCCATGTCAGAGCTTTGTGGGAAGGTTACTGGGAGAGGTACATTGTAGATGAATATTTACCATCTAGGAGAGAACCCACTTGGATGACCTTTGTAGATTCCCTAAAGGAGGAGTTCTACAATGTCAGAAACTATGATCACTAGTACATGAGATGGACGACTTTGTGTCAGAAAAGAGATCATACGGTGTTGGAGTACACTAACATATTTCATACCTTGTGCTCAAATAAGGGTATGAAAGAATCTGAGTGACACTTGGTTTTGATGTATAGTAGTGGTATGAAAAGGTACATTGAAACAAAGATGGATTTCTTGGAGATATCCTCATTGGGAGCTGCTTATCGATATGTAGTCAAAATTGAGAAAAACTTCAAGAAAGAGAGTAAGAGGGAGTTTGGGTTTGAAAATACACCACAACATAATCATGGCAAAGACAAACCTAAGTCACAAAATGAAGGGGATATCAAGGAAGATTAAAATCAAGAGAGTCGGTCCAATACATAGAAAAAGAAGGGTAACAAGAAGTCTAAAAAAGACACTGAAAAGTGGTGTGAGTTCCACAACCAACCCTGACACAACACCAATGAATGTCGCTCGAAATATTCATTGGTGGCCGAGCTCAAAGAAAATGAATCATAACCTGAATTGGACTCTGATTCAAAGTAAAATAAAGGGAAAACAATCATCAATGCAAAACCCAGTACTACCATCGCTGCCACAACAATACAACTAGAAGAACCGAAGGATATTGAGGAGGGGAGTGCCTCTTTCACTCATAGATGAGGGTAAAAGGGACCCCAATGCATCTCATTATTTATTGTGGGAGTCTGGATAACCTGATATCAACCGAGGTCATTAAGAGAATGATTTTTCCAGTGATGCTACACACCCAATCATAAGCCATTGTATGGTTGAGCTATGGATGAGACATCTATGTCAACCAACAGTGCCTCCTATCCTATTGAATCAAGCCCTTCAAGGATGAGGTAGTGTGTGATGTTTCCCCACTTGAGTTCTATGATGTTATTTTAGGACAACCATATATGTGGAAAAGTCACATTATCTATGAGTCTCGTCCCTGTAGTGTCATTGTTACTCTGGGAGGTCAACTCTACAGGGTACCAGTGGTAGCTACAACTACTTACACTTCATTCATATCAAAAACCTATGCCACAAATAAATATATTAGACCAAAAAAATTTCCCTTTTCATAATCCAGTCAGATGGTGAACAAAATATCGTTGTGACCACTACAACCTCGACCCAACATGTTTCTATCAAGTAGAAGAAGGTAAACAAGATTATAGAGGAGGACAAAGAGAATGAGAGTCTTCCATATGTTTAAAATAACTCTATTGTCCATGACCCTTTTCAGGTGTGCTTGGTTTTCGAGCCATTAGCCCCCAATATTGATATATCTCTTCTTCTTTCATCTTTATTTTCAAAGTCCTCCCACACTCATACCAAGGCACACCATGCATCTAGATCTATTAAATAGATACAACACCTCCAATAGGTTCATGATATCCTTCTACAGGAAAAGTACAAGCATGGTATCTACTTCAACAAGACACGTGACTTGNAGTTATCGAGGTGGATCTCGGTGGAAATCAACCGTTTCAAATAAATCAATGTTTCAAGTGTATGATTTTGATAAACCATGATATTAAGCCTTTTTATGGGGAATGGAATGCAATTTCATCTTCATTTGTTAATTACAGACATCATGTAATGATTTCCTAGTAGTTTTATGTAAATTCTTACAACATAGTGTTAATGCATCAGATTCCATTAGAAATCTACAGTTAAGTATGCTCAGGATAGAGTAGTACTGGGATGGGTGACCTCATGGGAAGTACTAGTGTTTTACATGCATATGGAATTTTATAAACTTAGACTAATTTATACCACATGCATCATGGGAATTGTTCTCCTCTCACTCTCTCATATGTAGCTGAGGTGAAGGAGGCCCTTTAAGTATGCAATGGAGTGTGATGTAAATATTGTTGCGAATGAAGTGTAGCCAACATATCTTTATTTTTAGAGAAAAACTACCCCATTTTGTCAGTTTGTATTCCATAGTGTTTTTCTATATTATTCATTAATAGAAGTTGAGTTTCACTGTATTTGTTTTCCTCCTATATTTCAGTTTTGTTCTCGTTTCGTTCTCATAATAATCCGGATCATATCTACTGTTCTTGGTTTTTTGTTGAACATTTTGATGTTCTAGCACTTCTACAATTTCATTTTCTGTGATTTTATCAAGCACTGTGTATTTTGAGTTTTCCTTTTCCTATTTATTTCCCTACAACTAATCTTTGTACATGACATTCTCATTGAATACCACATCTCTAATCCTAATTATTTTGTGATTTTCATAATCCCATAAGTGATAACCAAAATCATTTACTCCATATCCAATAAAATTACACTTCTTCGATTTCGCCTCAAGCTTTGTTATGTTTTCTCTATCAATTTGGACGAATGCTTCACGACCCAAAGTCTTTAGAAATGAATAGTTTACCATTTTACTTGTCCATGCCTCCTCTGGAATACCACCATCAAAATAACTTGAAGGCCTTTTATTTATAAAGTAAACAATAGTATACACTACATCAACCCAAACTGTATGGGAAATCGTACATGCAATCTTAAAATCCTTGCATGCTCCATGATTGTCTTCTTCATCCTTTCTCACACACCATTTTTATGTGGCATTTCTATAACCATTTTCTCTCTACAAATCCCATGGTATGAACAATAACTATCAAAATACTTGTTGTAGTATTCACCTCCATTATTTGATATAATACACTTCAACATTTTTCATGTCTCATTCTCAACCAATGATTTCCATTTCCTAAAAGTATCAAAGACATTACATTTTTTTAATGCAATAAATCCAAGTTTTCCTAGTCGCATCATCAATATAAGTAGCATAACATTAAGATCCACCAAGATATTATACATCCGTTTATATTTATACATATATATGCAAAATATCTAACGTTTCAGTCTTCTTTTCCTTCCTAACTCTAAGAAATCTGATTCTCTTTTGTTTTCCATAAACATGGTGATCACAAAAATCCAAATCAACCTGCTTTAAATATGGAAATAATGTTTTTGAGTGCAAAATATACATCCCCCTCTCACTCATATTCCCAATCCTATGATTCCATAATGTTGTATCCACTCATGTAGAAACTAAAGTAATAAAAGCATCAATGATCCAGGTGGATATTGGTGCCCCCCCACCTATTCCAACTGACTCCTCTTGTCAGTTTTTAGTTCATCAAATTCTTTTGTGCTTCTTTGTAATTGTAGGTTATACGCTTCTGGGGTTGTATGAATCCATACAAATATTCTGGTTGGAGACTGGTGGCCTCCCACCTAATCCAATTGGATTATTTTGGAAGTTTTCATGTCAACACATCTTTATGTACTTCCACGGCCATTTTGGGGCCCTAAACAATTCTTTTTTGGTGTGCCATAATCAAAATGTAGACATAGACAAATTTTGATGGCATAATGTGTAGTTCTCTAAAATAAATTTCCAATGGGCTATCACACGCCTAAAACAAAGATCGTATGAAAAAGTTACAACCTCGGGAAGTTAATGTAGTAACTTACCCAAACGGGGCCCACGTGATTTTTGGCGTTTCATCTCCTAGGTTTAGGTTTTTGGATGTCTAGGGTTTTGACATTCATGTTTATCATAAAAACGATTTTAGAGCCTCATTGTAATCATCTTCTTATGAATGAGTGTATCCATTACATCTCTTCTCAAAGATAAAGTTTCCACCATTCTAGTGAGTCTTGCAATATGTAGTTTAACAGTTTCTTTACAATTATTTCATTAATAGAAATAAAGTATTGATGTATTTCTTTGTTTCTGGAAAATTTCATGAGTATTTCATTGTAATTTCTTTGCTTTCATGTTCTTCTGAAAATAATCTAGATCAGTGGTATCAAAGGAGGTTTCTCTTGATAATTTTTCATCGCATGTCCCCGACAAGGTCCGAGTATAGCCAGTTGGGTCTCGATCTTGTCTCTCTTGAGCACAATCACTCTCGCATGCCCAAGAAACCCTTGATGCTGGAAGAAAATAAAAATGACGGAGTAGAAGATTCTGTTAAGTTGTTTCTTTAGCAAGTGCTCATGCAACAAAGGGATGAAATGATAGAGAATTTTTCACACATCCTTCAACTCCTGTCGATAGGAACATGCACATCTTCATCAAGCAGTCATTTTGGAGGAACTTCTCCCTTCAAGTTACAAGTTAATTTTGATATTCCCATATTTGAAGGTCATATAGATGCGGATTCCCTAGAAAAATGGCTAAATATATTAGAAGGTTATTTATCTGTTCAAAAAAAATTCGATGGGGAAAAGATCACCTTTGCACTCCTCAAGGATCTCCCCCATGTAAAACATTGGTGGAAAACTTACTGGGAGAAAATATCCACATAGGAATATATAATATATGGGGTGGAACCCACTTGGGATGTTTTTGTGGATGTGGTCAAGGAACAATACTATCTTATTGATAACTATGAAGACCAATACATGAGATGGACCACATTACAGCAAGATAAGAGCCAAACAGTGTCAGAGTTCACAAACATTTTCCATACCTTACACACCAAGCTGGTGTTGGGCCCCAACAACCCCCTTCTTTATTTTTAATCAAAATCTAGCATCCCTTGAAATTTTACTTGGACTCTTCATTTTTTTTTTTCCTTTGACTTGATTGTATTGGTATTGGCTTTCTTTGTTTCTAGGTTGGTTTGAGTTTTATATTCCTTTCTTTGGTCTGAATTTCATGAAACTCAAATCCCATTTTGTTTTTCTTTCTATAGATTTTTTATGTTGATGGACAAGCTTCATAATTTGGGAGTTTGTTATTACCTCTTCGTTATTGAATTTATCTGGTATGAGAATGGCTAGGTTGAAGACATGGATTAATAACAATGATTTTATAGGAAGAACGTTTATTGTGACACATCTTTTCTATGACATTTGTTCACATTTGATCAAATTTGAATGAGGAAGAGACGAACATATAAATCTTAATTTAAAATAAAACATTATTTTTTATCAATTGTTTACTTTCATTTAAATTATGATTATGTCTTTGTCTTTTTCTCATTAGCAATCATTTTCAAAAAATTATTTGGTAGGTTTAATTAATTAAATTATTTTGTCATTTTGCATCTCATTTCAAAATAAAAATTATCTATCATTTGTTGGATTCTGTGAAAACCCAATATTAATATTTTTCTCCTCTCCATCAACTTGAAGATTCTAGAATTTTAAGATCATATTTGAAAGGAAAATATAAACAATATTTGTTAAGATCTTATAGTTAGTTTAAATTCATTTTAATTTTATTGTTTTAGATTTTTTTTATTCATAATTTTTAGGTTACTAATTTGGTTTCTTTTTGTTTCACGGGTTTCTATTATAAATTATTCGGTATAGATCTGATCATGGCATGATTTTATTATCTAAATACGTTCAAGATAATTGATTCGAAAATAATATTGGATTGCTGCAAATAATTTATGAGCAACAACATATAAGATTTGGAAATGCATTCAAAAATAGAAAAATGATTTTGCGGGACTGATTGCAGCCAAACCGTAAGGAATCTGAAGAAATGGTTGAAAACCCATCTACAGAATGGACCCATATAGCTTATTCACAAGATTTTTCCCAAACAAATGTATGATTTGAGAGATATTTGTATCTCTTTACGAAACAAATTTCAGGTGGCGAAAATTATTAGTGATGCCCAGACTTTTCATTCATTGCATAAATATATGAGAAAGTTTAGAGACCAGGGGAGACAAGAAGTTGAGAGGAGGATTTTTATCCTTTCCTTTTTGTATATTATTTATTTTGTAAATTTTGTTTCTTTTCAGATGGAGTAACATATGGTTGGAATTTTGGGAGAATGGACAAGTACTTTCAAACAAGAATATGAAATTCTGGATTGCTTAATGTATTTCGTCCTGTGAGTAAAATGGTTTTGTTTTCATTATAATATCTTCATATTCCTTGAGTAATTGATAATTGTAACGACCCCATCGTTACGACAACAAACGAAGAATAAATGTTTTTTTTTTTTTTTTCTTAGGCAAGAAGGTGACGATGATAACAATTTAACCACACGCTGACGACGAATTCAAGCACGCAGTCCAAGCAATAGGCTACTATGACACCATGCACAAGCACGAGGTGTAGGGACCAGAAATTAACACGCCTAATAAAATTCATACAACTACACATAAAATTTCAAACATAGAATTTCAATTTCAGACATAGAATTTCTTTTAGTGCGTAAATAATCCATTTAGCTTCATATAAGCATATAATATTCAGAAGAATTTAAAATTTATCTACAGCATGAAAATAACTCAGGAAATTCATAAATAAAATACCTCCTTCTGATGCTAATTCTCGTTGATATGGTTGTCATTTCCCTATTTCCTTGCCCAACCTGATGCACTAACCAAACTCTGTCCAAACCGACTAACCTCCTAGCCAGCTAGGAGCAGCGTATCCATCTCCCTAGCTCCAGGATACCAAAAGGAATACTAGCCCCCGTGCCCAAAACCCCCAGCAACCTGGTGCCCCCTGCAATGGTTCACCAAAAAAAAACCCCAAAACCAAACTCCAACTAGACATTATGCCACAGAACTATATGCCACAGAAATACATGCCACGGAAAATAGAGTGCTCCTCCAAAATGCTTCCTTCCCCCAAAATAATCATCCCCCCTATTTCCCATAGGACTCTTCCGTCATATCCCCCCTTCACCGACTCTCCTCCCCTTCATTAATTTCCTTATCTCCTCCTTTATTACCTTATCCCCTTCTTTATTATCTTATCCCCTCCTTTAGTATCTTATCCTTAATTTAATGCTTCATTTCCCCCTGCATATGTAAAGTATTTAATTAAATAAATTAAAATTATTAAGCACCTTTAATTCATTACACAACCTTTAATGAGTCAATTGATTAATAAATAATTAATTAATAAATATTATTAATACTAATCATTGTTTAACTAAAACCATATTAGGACAATTAATTATCTAATTAATTTTACTTAATAATCCCTATGCATCTATTTAACCAGGGTTGTTACACACACCCACCCTTCAAGAAACTTCGTCCCGAAGTTAAGGTATCTTATGGTACAAAGGAAAACAAACATGGTTCACACATTCATAACAATTAACCGACACTATTAGTAAGTAAGTCAAGAAAACTCATACATACTAGTGTATATGTACAAGAAATGCATGTGTAGCTAGTACATACAAGTCTCGTGCATGTACTAATAATCAATAACCATCACCCTTTAGTAATTTATGTATGCATCCAATCCAATCAACAAGACTAATCTTTTATAAAAGACAATAAACCAATCAAATGTTTGCGAAATCCTTTAATTACAATTATCCTAGTTCAACAATTTTATTTAGACAATCGTGGTTTAGTTACATAATTATGAATATTCATATATACACATTTTCTTTTTAGAAGGGAAAACATTAAATTCCACCATCAGACAAATCTCCATACTTTCTCACCTATTTCTACTCATCCTTCCTCCCTAACTTACTTCCATTTTCATTCCTATCCATCCTCTATTGGACTATCTTGGAGCATCAACTATATTGACCTAACTCCAAATAGAACCTATAAGCGGAAGTGTCACTATCTCGACCAAGCTTCCCCAGCAGGCAACTGACAGTCATCATCACACGTCTTGGGGAGAATGAGCTAACACCGTCCTCCCATGACTTCAGGTTTTGGAGGATACACGGTGGGAAATGCCTCCATCCCTCCTAATCATAACTAGGGTCGACACCCTACAATGGAATATACAGTGGCACCGTGTTGTTGGGAGTTTTGTCATCATTTATTCGGTTTTGGGTAGTCTCATCACCTGAAATCCTGCATTGGTCCACATATCATAGCAATGCATACAAACCAATATAATTTCACATACAAAGATTCATACCATAATGTTTCTCAGCTAGTGGTCATGACATTCACTTTCATCATTATTATCCTTTGGGTATTTCATAGCCCATGACCTGCAGATTAGTCTGTAACACAAACTTGTACATTTATATGCATTATCATCATGTAATTGCATGCAATCATCATTTCAATTCGGTATCCATGTACCAACAACTTAACATCAAAGTTTTCAAGTTAGAAATAGATCTCATAATATCCCATAATTCCATTTCGACACCCATTCATAAAATTATCATTTACCAAATAGATTGCATCATATCCAACATCATTCTAATAGCATTTAAACCTTTATAGGATTCACACTCACACAATATGTCGCATCATATACATCATCATCAATAACATTTAATCATTCATAAAATTTACATTCACATAGTAGATCGCATTATATCCATCATCATCAATAACATTTAATCATTCATAAAGGTTCATATGTCTTAAAAGTTTAATTATATCATTTAATAGTTTCACTATGAGTAGAAAATAAAAGTGTAGGCCTAAGGTAATCCTGGTTGTCTAAGTCAAAAGGTGGTATTACATACACCCCACCTTTGAGAAACATATTCTCGAGGTGGTCAAAAAAGTGAGGGATAGTTTCGTCGTAGTGTCTCGACATCTTCCCAAGTAGCAGATCCTGGACTATACCTGTCCCATTGGACCTTAACTTGGTCTACCAGATGGTTCCTGAGCTGTCGAACTCTACGGTCCAATATGCGTAATGGTTCTACCGTGAGAGTTCCCATGTCCGATACTTGCAATTCCTTCCAATTTAGTTTATGTGATTCATCAGCAACATAATGACGTAAAACAGATACATGAAAAACATTATGAGTTTTATGTAAGTGGGGTGGCAGTACAAGACGATAGGAAATGGGTCCAATTTTCTCTTCGATTCTAAACGGTCCTATAAATCAAGGTGACAACTTTTTCCCCTTCCCGAACCATATGGTACTCTTATTAGGCCTAAGACGAATGAAAACCTGGTCTCCCACTTCATAACTTCGGTCGGTCATGTGTGCATCTGCATAACTTTTCTTCCTATCATGTGCTTCCTTTAGTCTCTGCCTAATCTAAATCACCTGTTTCTCCATCTATTGAATCAATTATGGCCCAATTGTTACTTAGTATTCTAGTCTATCCCAACTCAACGATGTTTTTCATGGTCTTCCATACAAAGATTCGTAGGGTGGCATCCCGATGGAGCTATGAAAACTGTTATTGTAGGAAAAATCTACCAAAGGTAGGTACTTCTCTCACTGGTTTTGATTATCCATGATATACATCCTGAGCATGTCTTCCATGACTTGATTTACTCTCTCAGTTTGCCCATCTATTTCAGGATGATAAGTTGTGCTTAAGTTCAACTGAGTCCCTAATGTTGACTGCAAACTTGTCCAAAGCCTAGAAGTGAATCTGGAGTCCCTATCTGAAATGATCTTCTTAGGTATCTCGTGCAAACGGATAACCTTACTTACAAACACATGCACCACATCAGTGACATCGTAAGTGTCTCTTACCGGAATAAAATGAGCACTCTTGGTTAACTTATCCACTATCATAAGAATGGCATTGTGTTTATGAGATGTGAGCAGCAACCCCACAACAAAATCCATAGAAATGACTTCCCACTTGGACATAGGAACATCATGTGGTTGTAGGAGGCCTGTTGGGTGATGGTGGTCATCTTCCACTTGTTGACACTCTAGGAACTTGGCGACGAAATGGAATACATCGTGCTTCATGCCTACCCAAAAGAAGAGTTTCATCATGTCCGCGTACATCTTCTTCACACTCGGATGCGTAGAATAAAGTGCTCTATTGTCTTCCTTCAGTATGATGCTTCGAATATCCCCATTTTCAGGGATATAGTCTGCTTCCAGACTATATCCTTCATAATTTGGGTCTAATTGCCTCTCACTCAGGAGGTTTGAAGTAACCTTTAAATATCAACTGTCTCCTTAGAGTTGCGCCAACACATGTTCCCTCATATTCACCTTTAAAGGTACCAAGGAGAAGACACGTGGTCTCCTACTCAAGGCATCTGCGACCACATTTTCCTTTCTCTTGTTGTATGAAATACCAAAATTGTACTCACTCATAAACTCACTCCATCGCCTTTGCCTGGCATTCAGATCTCTTTAAGTGAAGAGATGTTTTAAACTTTGATGGTCCATTTTGAGCTCAAAGTTTCGCCCCACAAGATAGTGCCTCCAAAGTTTCAGAGCTAGCATTACAGCTGCCAACTCTAAATCATGAGTCATGTATAGCTCTTCATGTTTCTTCAAATTCCTTGATGCATAAGCTATCACTCCTCCATCCTACATTATCACGGACCCCAACCCTTGCTTCGAGGCATCCGTGCAGACTGTGAAGTCCTTTTCCATATCTAGTGCTCATAGAATTGGCACACTAGTTAGTAACCTCTTAAGGTCGATGAATGCACTATCACATTCTTCTGTCCATTCATACCTGACCCCCTTGTGCTACAAAGTGGTGATGGGTTTCACTATTTTGGAGAATCCTTCCACAAATCTCTGATAATAACCTGCTAGCCCCATGAAGCTTCTCACCTCATGGGCATTTTTCGGCACTGGCCTCTCCATAATGGCCTTTTGATTTTCTGGGTCCACGGAGATTCCTTCACCAGAAATGATATGACTTAAATAGTGAATCTCTTTTTGGAAGAAGGAACACTTCGACAACTTCCCATACAATTTGTTCTCTCTAAGGCAGGACAACACTACTCGTAAGTGTTCCTCATGTTCTCTTTTGTTCTTGGAATAGATGAGGATGTCATCTAGAAAGACTTGTACAAAATGAGCTAAGTACTTCCATAATACATCATTCATGAGGCTCATGAATACTGCTGGTGCATTGGTCAATCCGAAAGGTACTACGACAAACTCGTAATGTCCAAACCGAGTTCGAAAGGCAGTTTTTGGGATATCACCCTCCTTAATCCTTAACTGATGATACCCTGATCATAAATCGATCTTTGAGAATATCGTTTCTCCTTTCATATGATCGATGAGGTCATCTATTCATGGCATTGGGTACCTATTTTTCACTATAGCACGATTCAAGTCCTTGTAGTCTATACATGGTCGTAAGGATCCATCCTTATTCTTTACAAAAATTACTGGTGCACCCCAGGGTGAAATACTGGGCCTTATTAGCCCTAAGTCTTCTATCTCTTTTAACTGCATTTGCAATTCACAAAGTTTCACCGCTGTCATCCGATACAGAGTTTTGGAAATTGGTTTTGCACTAGGTTTTAGCTCAATAGTAAAATCAAACTCCCTCTCGGGAGGTAACCCTGGTAACTTGTTTGGAAAAACATCCTTAAATTCTGACAATACCAGGTACTGATCTAATGAAGGTCCCTTCCTTTCACTCACTACTTCCACTACATATAGTCAACACCCTTTCCTCAAGCATCACTTAACCTTCATATTTGATATAAAGAGTAATGACACCTTTCTCTATACACCTTGTATCTCTACTGGCATTCCTTTGTTGTCTACACAGAGCACCCTTTTTGTGAAACAATCTACCAAAGCTCAATGAGATTCTAACCAATCCATTCCAATAATCAGGTCGTAAGCCCCAAGAGCAGTGACGTATACCTTCAACCTGGTAGTACACACTCCTAGGTCTACTGTACAATTATCAACGCTAGGTCCTATAATCTGTTTTTCCCCCGAAACCATCTCGACTTGTTTAAAGTCATCGTGCTCGTAGGCTGCCAACCCACTCTTTTCTAATGCTGAAGGTGAAATGAAACTATCTGTCACGCCATAATCAAATAAAATCTTAGCATTGATATGATTTAGCGTACCTAATGACTCCACCACCGTGGATTGATGCTCGACTTGGTGATTATTAACTGCTGCGTAAATTTGGTGGCTGCTACTTGCTCTTCCCATCGGGGCCTTTCCTTCTCTATGCACGAATCCTGATTGTAACTCTGGGTAGTCATGCTGGTAATGGGGTCATCCACATCCCCAACAGGTAACACGAGATTGAACCTCTGCACTGTTATGTGACTGTCTCTGAAATGATTTCCTTCCCTTGGAACCCCTGCCCCTACTAGTTGTTCCCTGAGATGGTCGTGGACTTGTTTGGGTCGTTGGTGATGAACGAGATGTTGCACTCACTGCCATTGAAATTCCTGCGGCTACTGTCCTTGGTGCGACTCTGTTACCATATGGAGGTGGCCTTGAGCCCCCTCCCCTGGAAAATGTCCTAGGGGCCTTCCCGACGAATCCAGGATGATGCGGAAAGGTCTACCTCATACCTCCATTCAAGTTCATGTGTTCCTCCATGTAACACGCATTTTCCACTGCTTCTGCTACTGAAGACAGTTTCCACATCTGCACCGTAGCTCTGATTTTAGGGTTTAGCCCATAGACGAAGCATTCTGCCTGTCGTTGGTCATTATCCATGTATGAAACATATTTTACCAATTCCATAAACCTGATCTCATACTCTTCTACGGTCTTGTTTCCCTGTACTAAGGCATGAAACGCTCCTACCTATTGTTCCTCATAGTAGGCTGGCAGATATTTCCTTCAAAACCTCTGCTCGAAAAGTTCCAAAGATACGGTGTCCGGGGTAAGATGAAGTTCTATTTCCAGGTTGCCTCACCAGTTCAAGGCATTGTCTCTTAAATGAAAAATTGCTATCTTCACCTTTGAGTTAGACGCATAGTCCCTTAAGGAAAAACACCTTGTCATGCCTTCCAACCATGCTTTCGCGTGTTCACTGGCGCGACCCCCGAAAAGCTTCGGAAGTTTGATCTTATGCAATTCTCGAGTGATGTCTTCGGGTGGAGGTCCTCCCCCTGAATCCCTTGATGCTTCTGGATTACCCATTCCATATGGTCGGGGTTCCACTTCAATCCCTGTTGGTTGTTTCCCCTTTAAAGTCTCATTTATGGCCTCCAAAGAGCGCTGTATGAGAGCTAGTTCGGGCGATGGTGGTGGCGGCACTGGTGGTGTTGGCAGTACTTGTGACGATGCTCCTATGCCTCGATTCCCTCAATTCCTAACCATCCTGTATGATTTAACCTGCATCAACCAAAGTTGTCAAGGTGAGTTCAAGGACATTTTCAAATTTGTGCAACTTAAACTAGAAAACGGGGTTAGGCGTAAGTTTTTCTTTACTTTTCTGTAAACAAACATTACTCTCTTTAGGGGATTAGTTAGGTTAGGTTTATAGCATCTAAGCTTGATTTATTCGCATAAAAAAACTATTGACTCCTTTGCCTAGTAGTTACGTTGGCACTATACCCCACTCGCTAATTCCTCTAACTTACCCTCCTAGCACGCATGAAGCCTCTTCCTTCTTATCTTGTTCTAAGTCCTTATACTTTGTGTTTACAACTAAATAAGGTGGCTTCTATCCTAATGTAGATAAAATGAGTCTAAGGTTATCCTTCGATGCTTGACTTGTGAGATTTCCTTGGCGCGTTGTACATATGCATTGAATTGTGTGTCTCGGTGGCTGCAGGTGTGAGTCTTGAGGATTGTAGAGTGGTTTTCAGGAATTGGATCTTAGCGCTTGGATTTGACTGGTGGAATGGAATGTAAGGGCTCCGTGATTGGCTCAATTTGTTGTGTTTAAGGTCTCGTGAGCTTGACACTTGGATAATCAGAGATTATTCTTCAGGGTAGTACTTTGCTACTATTGATAATTAAATTATTTATATGTGAATTTATTTTGTAAAAGTGATATGTGTGGCACGTTGGTGTTTGGTCATTTCTTAAGGCTTGGTCTCTGTGGGTGGTCGTGAGTTCAAAAACCATATCACCCCCTTAAGTAACATTTTTTTTTATAAATATGCAGTTTAAATTAATTAATTTAAATTTTGAAATCCCTAATTTAAAATAAAACCTAATTTATTTAATTTATCTAAACAATAAAATTGTTTATTATATATATATTTTTTGGATATAAGAATTTAATTATTATTTTTTTTTTTTATAAATAAATGAAATAGATAAATATATAAAAACTTACCTCGCAGGCCTAGACCTCGCATGCGATCCACGTGTTGCTCCTTATTTCCAGAAAATAATAAAAAAAAGTTATCATGTAAACCCTAAACACCACCATTCCTTTCTCATTTTGCTCAGTTGTCTAGTGCTTTTGCAGGGAGAGGTTGAAGGAGGGAGTTTAAGCACGACCAAGGGTTCGGTTCCTCCCTCGGCCTTGGTCACTGAGCTATGACTCTCTCTCTCTCTCTCTCTCTCGATGGGTGTGGAGCCATGGGTTCTCCTAGGCGTGGCTCTGCACTGNCCATTTAATTTATTTGCAAAGTTTTATACCCAATTGTTTTTAATCTTTCAAGAGCCCAAGGCTATCGTATGTGTTTGGCACTGGTGCTTGGGCGTTTGGTTTTTGTTTTTTTTTGGGTTCTAAACTGTTCTAGATTGACGTATTCTGGACTGTTCTGGATTGACTGTTTGGCTTGTTTGAATCGGTGCTTGTGTTTTCTTGTAGTTTGATATGTGATTTGTCTTAGTGTTAGTGATCAACACTGGTGTGTTGGATTGACTCGTGTTGTGGCTAGGTGTTAGTGCGCCTGTGGGGAGTTCCGGGGTTCGAACCCCACGGACTCAATAAAACTTGGCACAGGCCATCCAACCGATGCACTATGCCCGGTGCTCATTTTTTTTTTTAAACTGGGGTTTGTGCACTGGCTTTGACTCCCTCATCGACTCTTACTTTTGTGCCTTTGGTGGGTTGTCTTGCATCCTGGCATGTGATGAGGCTTGGCGTATCGTGCTCTAGTCGATGGCTATCTTCTTTCACATACAAGTCTGTCTAGCTCGTGCGGGTGTTTCTCTCTTTTTTTTTTTGGACCGGCATGGGTTGCAACAAATATTCCAAAATATATTGGAGTAATTCTATCATAGAATGAGTAATTGCATTGAGTATTCACAGTCTCTCATTCAGATTTGTAGTTTTCAATTTTCATTTCTGCCGCTACTCATGGTGAGGTTCGAACTAAGGGTAAGACATTTGTTCTAGGAGAGAAAGGGTGCATTGCTATTGTTCAAGGGTTTTATTTTGATGAAGCGAGTGCCATGGTTAGTCCTGTGTGTGTTATCACAAGCTACTTGCTCAGATCTAGGTGAAAGGCATTTGTTCCAGGAGAGCGAACGCACAAGGTTATTGTTATAGGTTTTTTTTTTTTATCCATTATATATATATATATATTTGTATCTAGGGGGTTGGATATGGTATATTGGTTTGTACATTGTGTGCTAATCCTTAACAAGCGTTGTGTGGCAGGTTGCATGGAGCTAAAGCATTAGATTTTGTGCACAAAGACTTGGCGGCTTGGTGGGTGTGCTAGGCACTGGAATGTGTGCTAAGCATTGGACGCGCTATTTTGCTATGGATTAAGAGCTAAACCTATATCTCCTTTCGTCCAGCCTGCCATCCAGCCAAAAACTTATATCTTTCCTTTTTATATTTTTAATTCACTATTTCTTATTTTCTCTTATGACATTTTATATGTACTCTATTGTTGTGTAATGCACTTCCTTTTGGGTTCCTTGTGGGCTCATCCCCTCATGTCTTGGTGCTTGGGATTCATACTTAAACTTGTGTTGTATGTATGGTTTGGCGTTGTAGAATCAGGTTGATAAGAAGAGACTCGGCCTTATCTTGATAAGAAGAGATTAGGCCTTATGGCCAATAATTTTTTTTATTATCTATTATTACTCCTTATTGTCAGATTTTTGTTTATTTTCCTCTAATTATTTATATTCTTATTATTCTTATTATTGAATGTAATTGTATTCTAACTTCTTTTGATTTCTCTATTATTTACCTTTGTATTTTCATGAGTGAGGATGTGCTGATAAAAAGTTGAAGGCATTGTCAAATTGAACGGCACCCTCGAAATTCGTGTACAATGTTTTTCAGTTGAATTATTTTCCCGTGGTAAGAACATTTTGGTTGAAAGACTTTTCAGCCTAAACATTTATTTTTAACGGATTCTGTTAAAAACTAGGTTTTGGCTGAAAACCTGAAAATGGGACTGTTTGTAGGAAACTGCAAATTCTCTCCATCTTACTTGATCTTTCGAGGTAGCAGACTCCTACAAATACTGAGAATTTAGTTTCAGAATTGATACCAACATTTTTAAAATTGAATCTACTTTCATTGGATATAATTTGTTTTCATTTTCATTATTTTTATTTAATTTTATTTAATTTTATAAAAAAAACACTACATAATAGTTTTAGGTAAGATTATGATTTGGTGAAATAAAAAATCCATATCTCTAAAACTACATAGTAGAAAATTATGAAAAAAACATATTCATAATCCTTAAACTGTTCTTTTCAAAAGGGTATTTTTAGATTTTACTTTTAAGTAAAAAATAAGATAGATACAAGGTGTAGGAAAACATGTGTTTAAAATCTGCAATGTTTTCAGCTTGGTCAACTTCAAAAAATTCTACAAATTATAATATTCGTCCGTTAGATTCAAAATTATAGTCATAATAAAATAGAGTCTCTGTAGATTGATGCAGTATATTTCATTTCTTAAAAAATAAGCTTAATAATAGATACATTGTTGTGGGAAAAAATAACTCATTATCATTCCTTTCATGTTTAAGGACCATACTGTTAAAACATTTTCAAATTGGCATCAAATCTTAATAAAAAAAATTGAAAAATAGTCATTGGAAAGCTAACAAAATTCTTCACAAGTTTTGTTTTTACTATAAAGTGAAATTATAAATAAATAAAATAATTTTGTATGACGGAAGTTGAAGAACTTGTTAAAATACAATTTGCTTTCTCATAAAACAAGTAAAAGTGTTACCCATCTTCATGATTTTACCTAGATATCATGCATATGTGAAGGTATGGCATACATAGAATATGCACAATAATACAAGTGCACAACATCCACAATTTAAACACATAGAGGAAAAATAACATTCATGTTAGATATGAGTCACAGAGTCACAAACAGATGGTAATGTGTGTGAGAAGACATAGCTTATGCATATAGATCAGAGCATCAAAATAACTAGGAATTTTTTCCTTAGGAAAATAGAAAGGTTTCCCAAGACTTGAATGGTGACCCTAGATTAGAGAAGACCCATATGTAGACTAGAGAAAGAGAGGGTCACAACTTGGTACATGCTGGAAAGAAATCAAGACTAGTAAGGAGAGGTTCCCATGGGACTATTTATCAGAAAAGGGACTCCCTTATGCAAAGGAAATCCAATAGGGAAGGTGCTTGATAAACTTGTGGATTTTCTGAGCTTAGTGGGAAGAGGGAAACTTTTGTTGTTGCAAGTGGAGTGAAGGATAGTAACCTTCCTAATCCATTCCTTCACTTGACAGCAAACTAAGGGAGTCCCCTGGTGATATCATGGCCTAGCATGTGGGTGGATTTATATAGAAAGACAAAGTGTAACATAACCTACGATTCAGTGGAAAGGCATTTCCCTCAACCAGTTGATTGGTTGAATACTTTATTGAACACATATTTGTTTTTTTTATATGTATAGTGAACGTTTGTTAATACTTGTAAAATGTATTATGTTCATGTTAATGGTATGAATATGATGAATGATTCATAGTTCTGAGTTAAATAAAGTGATATAATATTCTGAATGATCATTCATGAAGGAAGAACCTTGATCAAGTTACATTGTCAGTTAAATGTTGAGCAAGTGCAAGATCCGAGAGATATTTGACCATTGGATGTGAGGGTATGAGGAACATTGTATCCAACGAGAGTGTTTCTCATAAGGAAGAACCATTCGAGAGGTCATGTGATCACTCAAAATGATTACATTACAATAGAAGTATGAGAGGATGGGATCATTGATATGTGAGAATGGGATTTCGATAAAATCGTAGTCATATATTTTCTTATAGACTCCATCGATCAAATGTTAAGCGGAGAATGAGAGAGGCTCTAGCCGTCGCATAGTTTGAGGTGTCGAGTAGATAAAAAATATTGATTTCCTCACATGAATACCATTTGATCTGTCAAGGATGGATTCGTTCAATAATTTTGATCAGGACGTGAATGTACATTGGATGATTTATTTTCCCGGTGGATAAAGAACTTGACTCACTACTGACCATTTGTTTGGTTGATCCAAGTGCGTTAAAGTCATTTGATTGGAGGTGGGATTTATCTCGCGGTCTATTTAGTATAATTCCACCATAGACTTGTTGAGAAGAAGGGAGTGGATATCCTATGGAATTTTCATAGCCTTGATACATACACACATCTCTATGTTGTGAGACAAAAGACAAAGAATATGTCCACGTGTGTGCCTTGTCAGAATGAGGTCAAATAAGGGTGGAAAATTGATACCTGAGTCTGAGTGCAAGAGAATTTTGGAATCCCACTACCATTAATAGGGTTTAGGGGGTTGGGTGTGTTTTAGATTGGTATCATATTAGTGTTCAAACTCTAGGCTTTAGTGGGTCGCAAATGCCAAATGTATGATTAAGTAAACTTTGCATGATGAAAGTACATGTTTTATTTTTTTAAATAATATAAATGTGTTAACGAACAATGATTTTTTTTTTGTGTAATACTGATAAGCATAAATGGATTCATGGCTTCGGATTGTCAAAGAATACTGATGTTTGACAAGGCCAATAATTTTATGCAAATAAATTTGAATGTAATGGGTAATAATGTTTCACCATTTTAGCACATAGAATGTACTGAAAAGGAAGTAGAGGTGAATGGTGAATCATATTATGGAGGACACCTCACACTTCCAAGATGAATATTATGAAGGTAGGTGGTCCAGAGAAACCCCTCCAAATTTGGTAGTCGATGTAAGAAGTCTAAAGGAATACAATGAAAGGCTCATGAAAACACAAGCTGAAGAGGTATATGTCAATGCATTGTTACTGCAAAGTTTGTTCAAAATCCAAAATCACTTGCAACAAGGTCCAACCATTAGTAATGTATGAATACAACATTCAAAGAAATTTAAGATCCCTTCATATGTCCAGAAGCATGGACCATCTCACAGTAATGTGGGAATAATTTCTTCGAGGAAAATACATCAAGGTGCTAAGAGAAGCATGATTAGTGGAGACACTTCCACAGAGTCATCTGGTGGAAATACTACTACAAATGAAGTTTCCAACAGTGACACTAAATAAAAATTTCCTAGGAATGAGAAGAAGAGACACTCATAAAGTTATCTAAAAGAATAGTTCAAGAAGGAAACATTTCCTACCTTTAATGGGGAAATTAAGAAAGGAGAATAATTTGAGGCTTCACTGTTGGGACTATGGAAGTATTTTCGAGTACACAACTACTGAGAAAATACAAAGGAAAACATAGTCATTTTCAATATGAATGGAGGAGCTTCCATATGGTGGGAGTACCTCAAAGAATTTAAGGGCTTGAAGGAAGGCACGCTAACCTGGAAAAAAATTGAGAAATATTTCAGGAAGGAATATTTATCAGAAAAATACTATGTTGGTAATATTAAGGAGTTCCATGAACAAAAGTTGTGGAAAATTACCATGGATTTATATGCCAAGAGTTTCTTAGAGTTCTTGAGGTATTTTCCTTACCTGAAGGATGAGAAATAAATGATACATTTCTTACTCAATGGATTACCACATTCCTATCAGGATAGGATTGCGTTTGATGAGCCTAATACTTTGGAAGATACCATTAGAAAGGGTAATTATTTTTATGATCAATACAAGAACAGTAAAGAGACTATAAAGGATTGGAAAAGAAAGGATAAACATGGATTTCAGAGGAAGGGATTTAAAAGATACCTATATAATAATCTGAAGAAAATTACTTAGTTTGGTCATGCTAGCATAAGTATGTACCAATAGAACTTCCCATCTCAAAGTTGGAATAGACCAGTAGAGAAAGTAATATAGAAAGAAGAGGATACGAATAAAGTACCCCTACATTGTGTGGGTTGTGGAGAGGCACATTTTTTTATATATTTCCCTCACGGGAAGTATGAAAAAAAAAAAATTTACCATGTTCTGGAGGCTACTACAGTCGATGATGAGGTCGGGAATGTACTGAGAATTTAGGAAACTATTGAGAATAAACAAGAATACCACCAAGCCTCCATGGAGGATTTGGAAGGTATAATTTCCCAACAACCCATTTCTATTTTGATTGAGCCTGGTTCTAACCTTAGCTATGTTTCTCCTAAAGCTATTGAAGAATGTTCCTTACAAAGAAAGAAACATGCAAAATCATGGTTGGTTCAGTTAACCAAAGGGACTAAGAGAAAGGTAACAAAAGTAATAGAGGTATGTCCATTGGAAATGAGTGGACTGCATACACAAGAATCCTTAAACATC
>ML787168.1:579651-596069 GCA_009831015.1 Picea engelmannii
AACGATCTAAACCAGCTTGAGTCAGAGTTTGGTAAAGAAGAGAAAGTACATGAAGAAGAAATAATCACATTAAAAATTCATCATGAAGAAGCGAAGAGAACATAAGAAGTCATGAAGTCTCAGATATTAAATAAATAAGAAGAGGTTGAGAAGGTCGAAGAATAAGTTGTCACATTGAGAAGTAAAATCGTCAAGCTAAAAAAGTACGTTGAAGAGATAGAAGAATCCACATCAGTTACAGAGAATGAAGAGAGGAAATCTAGTTTTCTAGAAAAGAAGAATGTAGAAAATATAAAGAGTTATGCAAAAGTACTGAAAGGAAGGAATCATGGTCAACCAAAATCTAATAAAACTATTGAAGATACATCTTTAAGAAGACCATCTGTGTTCAATCCACAAAGAAGCTTCAATCATGATCATGATCAGTCAAGGAATAAATTTAGAAGTACTACACCACAAAGAAGATCATTCACTCCCAGGTATGCGAATTTATTTTATGGTCATTGTTTTTATTGTACTAATTTTGGACATAAGGTTGCAGATTGTAGGGATTATAAAAGAAATGTCCAAGCATGAAGTGCTTGTGTGGCTGCAAGTAACATTGATTGTTACAAATATCATAACTATGGACACATAGCCAGTGATTGTAGAAGTATGATCGATACTTCCATGAAAGAGAACATTGATATCAGATATAATAAAGTATGGATAAGAAAACATGGAGAAAATGTGAAAAAATACCAGGTACCAGAGATCACAAGAATGGCAATAAAACGAGATGAAGAAAATTCTATAGAGAAAAAAAAAGATTTCAGATACAGAAAGGTTTGGAAAATAATTGAAAGGAAGGAAGGAAATGTAAATAAGGAATAGGTTCAAGAGATTATACTTTCAGACATTGTAGTGAAAGATGAATCCACAGATAGAAAGAAAGAAGCCAAAGCTCAGAGAGATAATGAATCTATCAATGAATATGATGATGCATCTACCAATGAATATGATCATGAATACACATCAAAGTAGGAATTGTTCTGATCCATCTGACTTAGAGACTCCCAGGTAGTAGGAATATTAGACAAGGGGAGTCTATGCGATAGTTGTGACAGAACAAAGAACCATCCTTTGAGTATCTTGCAAAGTTTGAGAAGACAAATTTAGAACAGTCAGTTAGCAGAAGTGCAGTTTGATAGATTAATCAAGACTTCGTGATAGTATAGTGATAAATGGGTCAGCATTATGGACAGTTACGCAAGTAGAGTCTTGGACAGTATGGACATAGATGGTTTCGTAAGAACACTTAACAAGTTTGGACATATATGTGACAGTGGACGAGAGAATGGATTCATACATTGGTTCAGAGAGTGGTTTAGATACAAAGGAACATTATCATAATGAATGATAATTACATAGGAAATGGATCGAACAATGCTAATGGATTCCAAATTGACAGATATTTTTTGGACACATGCAGTGCACACACCAATTCACTTTCAAGACAGAGTAATGCTCATAAACAACAATGAAAAAACTCCCTATGAACTATGGAAAGGAAGTACAGAAAAAAAACCTCTACATCAAGGTAACTCAAGGTAGTATTTTATTAATTGAAATTTATGTTGATGATATTGTTTTGGAAGTACTAATGACAAGTTAAGCCAGAAATTTGCAAAGGATATGCAGAATGAATTTGAAATTTCATTACTTGGAGAACTATCCTTATTTTTCATTCATCGCATATGTCAAAGAAGCCAATGAATTTGTATTTCCCAAACTAATTATATCAGAGAAATGCTAAAGAGGTTAAGAATGGAAGATTGCAAACTAGTTACCACTCCTATGCAAACCAGTTGCAAGTTGAGCAAAGATGATTATTCAAAGTCTACAGACCATAGGAAATACAAGTCAATGATTGGTAGCTTACTATATGTGACATCATCTAGACCATATGTAATGCAAGAAGTTGGACAGGAGACACGATTTCAAGCAACACCAAAGTAATCACATGTATTAGTAGTGAAGAGGACTTTCATATATCTCAAAGGAGCAAAAGAGTTTTTATTATGATACCTAAAAGGAAAGGATATAACATGTATTGCCTACACAGATGCATATTGGATAGGTTGCATTTATGATTGACGAAGCACCAATGGAGAAGCGTTAAACTTGGGTGAGGGTTTAGTATCATGGTTAAGCAATAAAAAATCATCAGAATCCTTATCTACAACTGAGGCAGAGTGTATTGCAGAAGCATCATGTGGTACATAGGTTCTATGGATGAAACAAACTTTGACAAATATATAGGTTGAGTATGATTATCCCATTCTAATCTATTGTGATAATACAAGAGCCATCAGTATCTCAAAGAACTCAGTGATGCACTCCAAGATGAAGCACATTCCAATAAAGTATCACCTTCTACAGGAACAGGTTGTAGAGAAGAACATCAGAGTTGAATATGTGGGCACAAAATAATAAGTGGGAGACATATTTACAAAATCGCTTCCAAGAGAATCCTTTGAGTATCTTCGCCAGAGACTCAGAGTAATTTATACTCCAAAATGAATGCTTTTGGATGCTTATATTACATGTGTTAGATATACATGAGGAATTACCATAAAGATGATAGCTCAGGTTGGAAGATCAGTTTCACGAAGAGTTCAATCAGGGAGAGTATCCCCAAGGATAGTTTAGTTAGGGGGAGCAACCTCAGATGGAAAGATACCTTTGTCATTGATGACAAAGGGGGAGAGATTTATCAGATGCAAAGGTAAATTCAAAGGTAAAGGTAAAGGGGAAGCATGAGTGACATGACTTCACTATTGTATCAAAGTGTTTGCATCCATTCCAAAGGGGGATATTTTTTATCAATTGTGTTGGTTTTCATTGATGTCAACCCTTGAAGAAAGTCTCGTAGTGAATTCTAATAGCACAATGGTTTGGGTAATGGTCCCAAGTTTGTTTGATGGATAATGGTATGAGTTTTGATACATTTGTAGGTAGGAATATTCCATATGGATATTACATGTCATTCCATTTCTGGTGGTATGTGGAATGCCACATAACTCCTCACGGTTACCAAGTTATGGCCATGTGAAGTTGGAGAAAGGTTTGGGTAATGGACACAAGTTTGTTTTATGGATAATGGTATGCGTTTTTATATATTTGTAGGTAATACTATTCCATATGGATATTACATTCCATTCTATTTCCGGTGGTATGTGGAATGTCACATAACTCCTCACGGTTAGAGAGTTATGACCATGTGAAGTTGGAGAAAGGTTTGGGTAATGGACCCAAGTTTGTTTGATGGATAATGGTATGAGTTTTGATATATTTGCAGGTAAGAATATTATATATGGATAGTACATGTCATGGAATTTCCAGTTGTATGTGGAACGTCACATAACTCCTCACGGTTAGAGAGTTATGGCCATGTGAAGTTGGAGAACCCTCATGAGTCATCTAGAAGCCCCAAAAGGTCAAAGTAGTCAAAGTGGTTTAAGAGATTTTAGAAGGTAAATAAAGGGAAGTGATGAGTGTACTATAATGCAAAGTGAATACAAAAGAAATTATTTAAATAATAAATTTAATGGATAAATTACTAAGTTGAGAAGTGGTTAGAAGTGGGTTAACCCTAAAATAAGGAAAGTGGGTTAAGATGGTTAAAAGGTAACCCCTTGAGGAAGCTACATGAAAGTATAAATAAGAGGCAAGGCTCTGTCATTTTAATCAAACTTGAGAATATTGAATATCTAAAGGTTACTGAGGTAACCAAAGGATATCTAAGCCGAATTGCAGAGGGAAGGTGAAGTAAAGAAGGCTGAAATTCAAGGGAGTATAAATTCTTTTGATGATGCTTTCGAAGGTATGTTATTTACAGGTCATCTCACCATTTTCGCAATACCTTTTTTTCTAGAATGATTCAGAACGTGAAATTGGGAGGGAAATGAGGAAACATATCCAAGTAGTTGTTATACAAATTTTCATTGGTGGTTCATTGTATTTTTGGAGTTACACACCGTGGAAAATAGGGTTTGTGGCTAGTCCTGAAACTAGTCTAAAACAGGTGTTTCAGGTAAAAACGTCATAACTTATTTATAAAAGATCCAGATTCAGCAAGACCAAATTTATTGGTTAGATTACAGTCTATAGTATTCTTTGTACAATTCTCAGATCCATAAAACAAATATTCTGTGTGGGGCATGCTCTACAAGTTCACTCTCTAGAATAAGCCAGAATTCAACAAGGTATGCCATTTTTGCTATAACTCCATTTATGAGAGGTTCCAAGTAGTGAAGTATGGAGGAATTTCATAAAAGACACTGAAGAACATTGTGTACCATTTTTATATCTTTATTCATTATAGGTACATAGTTATGATTATTTCAAGTTAGGGTTGTTGACTAATCCAAAATTAGTCATGTGAGACTAAAATAAAGTTTGATGAAAATGCTAGTCTCTTGTTGGTAAAGTTCAGGAAGGTTTGGAGGTATGTGATCATATACACCAGGTCTATTGCAAAGTTAAAAATCAGATTTGGATGATGAAATTGATGAGGGATTTTGGTTGAGATACATGTTGGGTACATGGTTGAGACAAGTAGTTGATGAGTTGGCACATACGTGAGGTGTATAGTTGATGATGTTGGTACATATTGATGAGTCATAGTTGATGAGTAGTTGATACATGTTTGGTACATACTTGGTACATGGTTGGAAGCACTTGTTAGTTGTATTGTTGACACATGGTTTATGGATGATGTAGCATACTTGTATTGGTATATTATTAGAAGAACATATTGATCTTGGTAATGATTATGAGTTGTTGTGTTATGCTTGGTTGATACACATATTTGAGAGTTTTCTTGGTGATTGATCTTGTTCAGTAGATTTGATTTGGTTGATAGGATTGATGAAACAGTTTGTTTTGATAGTTTGTTTAGACAGGTTGTTGTGACATGTTATTTTTACAGATTTGGTGCATGGTTGATGCACTTGTTCATGGTACATGTTGAGGTACAGGTTGGTGCATGGTTGATGCACTTGTTTATGGTACAATTTGATTACAGATTTTTAGCTACAAGTTGGTGCATGTTTTATGCACTTGTTTATGGTACAGGTTGAGGTACACGTTGATGCATGGTTGATGCATGGTTCAGGTTATTTGTACAGGTTGTTTGTTGCAGGTTGATTGCTACAGGTTTACAATAGTATATCTCACAGTGATAGTATGACAGTGGTTCCATCATTCTACTTCTACGTCGGGGTGGTTGGAGAGGGAAAGGATAGGTGGTTGTAGCCACCTTCCGATTTTAGCTAGAGAACATAGGGGGTCGTAGCCTCCTTCTGGTTGTATCCAGAGAATTAGGGAGTTGGATATTCCCTCAGGTTGTAGCCTGATAAATTAGGGGGTTGGAGCCTCCTTCCAATTGTAGTTGGTAAACAAAGGAAGTTGGTGATTCCAATGAATTTAATTCTTAAAGACATATAAGAAAAATCATTATGTGGTTTTTTCCCACTTTGGGTTTCCACGTAAAATCATTAGTGTATTGTGTATGTGTATGACTCTTCATTTGTTCATTGTTTGTTTACTCTGAAACTATTTGATGATAATGATACATTGTTGTAACACTCACATATTGTGGTTAAAAATGATTGAATTTCTCTATTATTGATTCACCCCCCTCTTGGTAATCCAACAGTTTTTCCTAAGAAAAGTAGGAATATTTCCTAAGACTTGAATGGTCACCTTGGAGAAACAGAGGGTTGGGACTTGGTACTTGATGGAAAGAAACCAAACATTTTAAGGGGATGTCACTGAGGGACTATGTAGCAGACAAGGGAATCTCTTGTGCAAAGGAAATCTTATTGGGAAGGTTTCTGATAAACTCATGGAGGCCTAGAGCTTAGTGCGAAGAGGGAAAATTATATTGTTGCTAGTGGAGTGAAGGAGAGTAACTTTCTTGATCCATTCCTTGAATTGAAAATCAACTGAGAAATTCCCCTAATGGTATCATGTACTGACACGAGGGTGGCTTGTTGTAGGAAGGAAAATTCCATCATAGCCTACGATTGGGTTGAAAGTAATTTCCCTTCAGTCAGTTGGTTGGTTAAAGACACCATTGAATATATAAGTGTTTTTATGATATGTCAAGTGAAAATTTGTTATTGGTTGTAAAATTTGTTTGTATCATGTTAATTGTATGAATATGATGAATGATTTCTAGTTTTGATTTAAATGGAGTGACACAATGTTCCCTTAATTATTAAATGAAGTAATTGTGATGATTGAGCATGAGAGGCCAATACAGAACAACAATTCTATGTTTTCCTCTGTCTTTTGAAATGGAATTTTTGTAGGATTCAAAATATTTATTTGGGTGTCCTCGTGGAGTATTCCTTTCTTTCTAGGAAGTGGATTAAAATCCTGAAGGAGTCGAGTTAAAACCCTTGCAGCGAGGCATCTGCAAATAATGTGGGACTATTAAGTCCATAAATAACCCTTAACCCTATTGAAATCCTTATTTGAACCCATAGGAAAAAACTGTAGTTGATTCGGTGAGAATATTAGATCTCAACCATTCGTCGGAGATATAGGGTCTTGGAGAAGGACCATCAGAAGGACAAGTCTTCGATAGAACCTGAAGTATGTGAATATAGTAGACCTCCGATGGGGAAGGCATGAGTTATTAATATTGTTTGATTTATTTGGAATGTAGGTCTGTGATATTGAGACAGTAGATCCAAAGAATGCTAATCCAACAAGCTTGTCAGGAGAGTGAAGCTTGGGAAGGTAAGGAAAGAGTGGAAAACAAAGTTTTCAATGAGGAAACCCTGATGCTCAAATCCTAGGAGGAGAACCATATATATGTTGGTGTTGAAGCTGACAGGTTCTAAACTATTAGATATTGAATGATCCTTTCTGAAGAAATAACCTTGATGAAGTTACATTGTTGGTTAAATGTCGAGAAAGTGCAAGATATGAGAGACATATGACTATTGGATGTGAGGGTCCGAGGACCATCAGACACAATCGAAGTGTTTCTCATCAGAAAGAACCATTCAAGAGTTCACGTGATCACTTAGAGTAATAACATTATGATTGAAAAATTTGGATAGGATTGAGATCGTTGATCAACAAGAAGGGTAGCCTTATAAAATTGCAGTGATAGGTTTTCTTACAAACCCCACTAGATAAATTTTTAGTCAAGAATGAGTGAGGCATTAGCCATCACATATTTTTATGTGTTGATTAGATAAAAACCATTTATATACACACATGAAGGATTTTGTTTATGTCAGGGACTGAATCGTCGAAAATTTTGATCAAGAATGGAATTTGGGTTGGCTGACTTGATTTCCCAATTGATTCGGATGATTTTTGAGAACAAAATGAAGGAAAATATATAACAAAGAAATATATAGAGATATTGAAAGAGATCGAATAACATAACAGAGATATATCAAATATATAACAAGAGGCACAAATATATAGTAATACACAATTTCTATTAATGAGTGAAATGTATAGAACTGTAAAAATACAGAGTGAATGAACTCACTAGAATGGTGGCAGCTTATCTCTAAGAAAAGATGTAAAGGCTACGCTCATTCACAAGATGATGATGATGATGTTTACAATGAGGCCCTACAACCTTTTTTTAACATAAATAAAATCCAAAACTCTAACCTAGGAAGATGAAATGCCAAAAGGTTTGCGAGCCCCGGTGGGGGTAGTTGGTACGTCAACTTCCCAAGGGTGTAACTTTTTCATATGATCTTTGTTTGGGGAATTTGATACCTAATTAGAAAGGTATATCCGATAAATACAAATTTATTCGAGGGTTATAGTATTCTAATATTTACCCTTTCCCCCAAAAAAATCCTAAAAAACGTCGTTTAGGGCCTCAAAACAACCTTGGATGTCTCGGACTCGAAAAACTGTAAAAAACTACCAAAATGGAAAACTCTATTTTGAGCTAGTGTAATAAGTTGGTGGCCACCGATATCCATCTCGAAAACCAATGGATAAAGAACTCGACTCACCATCGACCATCCATTTGGTTGATCCAAGTGAGTCAGATTCGTTTGATTGGGGGGTGGGGGATTTATCCCCTAGTATGTGTAGCAACATTCTGCCATAGACTTTTTGAGAAGAATGGTGTGATGTAATGTTCCTGACTTGGCTAGTCTAGGAAACACTACTAATCTGTGTGTAGGATCAAAGGTTTACAACATATAAATGATCATACAAATAATAAATGCGACAAAGGACTGGAAAGTTTGTATTATGATATCTTTGTAGATTACAAAATGGTCGAATGTGGTTGAATAACTGACAATACTCGACTAGATCAACATACAAAGGATCTTATCTAGAATATAAATAAGAAACTGTGCCTAAATAAAATAACAACACTCAGCTAGATTGAAGGCAAAAGGATCTTAGCCGAAATACAAATAAGCAACTAAAAGATAATACCCAGAATATGGGAGCACTGAGAAATCAATGAAGAATGATGGAAGACCTGGATGATCTTCCCGGTGACTAGGGTGCATCTTTCAACACTGAAATCAACCAACTGGTGTTTTCCTCCTGGAATACACTGAACTATATCTCCTGAGATGCGCCTCTTCTCCTCAATGACAAGTCATAATCTGCATAATGATGAATTAGGTCGTTGACCCTTCTTTTAAAGATTTCCAAAACCCTAAATCATGTTGAAACCCTAATTCATTGTTGATTTCCAAAACCCTAAATAATGTTGAAAGCCTAATTTTCTTTTGACTTCCAAAACCCTAAATCATTGTTGAAACCCTAATTCATTGTTGACTTCTATTTTTATCTCATAATGACTTAAAATCACTTTTAACCCTTTTTAGCTCAATGTCACTTTCCAAATATATTGTTCGTGCACATCGCATGAAAACCAATCTTTCTTTAGTTTCTGCAAATCAAATGAAGAGGTTAATAAATGCAAGTAAGAACTTTGTGCTTATGATAGTCAAAGCAAAAGATGTTGAACAAACTGAATCCTTTAAAGGTTGTGATCCTAAACTTAAAMAGGAVTTGATAAAGGTGGTATHTRATTATGMTATTTTGTTTCAAGAACCTGAAGGTTTACCTCCTAAAAGGGAAATTCAACATGAAATACATTTGCAGCAGGATGCACCTCTTCCTAATGTTGGTATGTACAGGTCTTCTATTATTGAGAATGCAGAGATAAAGAAACAGGTTCAGGAATTAATTGAAAAAGGGGCCATTCGACCAAGTTCCTCGCCATGTGGTTCACCAATTGTTTCGGTACCAAAAACAGATGGCACATGGCATATGTGTGTTGATTACAGGGAATTGAACAGAATCACAATAAAGAACAGGTATCGTCTTCCTCGAATTGATGATCTTTTAGATCAATTAAAGAATGCAATCTTTTTCACTAAATTAGACTTAAGAAGTGGCTATCATCAAATCTGTATTCATGAAAATGATATTTGGAAAAGAGATTTTAAAACCAAGCAAGGATTGTATTAATGGATGGAAATGCCTTTCAGGCTATGTAATCCACCCGCAACATTTATGAGGGTGATGAATGATGTGTTTAGACCCTTCATTGATGATTTTTTCATAGTCTACTTAGATGATATTTTGATTTTCATTCGAACTTGGGAAGAGCATGTAAAGCATGTTAAACAGGTATTGGATGTACTTGTAAGGGAAAAATTGTATTTAAAGATGTCCAAATGTGAATTTGGAAAGACATCTTTAGTATATCTAGGTTACATTGTACATGGAGGTGAATTGAAGATTGATCCCTCTAAAGTTGAGGTCATTGTAAATTGGCCTAAGCCAAATAATGTAACAGATGTAAGAATCTTTTCGGGAGCAACCCAATATTGCAAGAAGTTCATTGTGAAATTCTCCTTCATAGCTTCTCCCTTACATGCTTTGACATGTTTTAACAAGGTCTTTCAATGGGAAGGTAAGGGACAAAAATCCTTCGACACACTAAAAGAAAAGATCATCACAGCTCCAGTACTTTCACTACCGGATCTACAACAACCATTTGAGATAGAAACAAAGGCTAGTGGTTATGCAATAGGGGCAGTCTTAATGCAACCTAAAAAACCAATATGCTATCATTCTGAAACTTTCTCTAAAACAATAATCAACTATCCAACCTATGACAAAGAGTTGTATGCATTAGTACAAAGTGTTAAAAAGTGGAAACATTACCTAATGGGTAAAGAAACAATCATACATACTGATCATTAACCACTACAATATTTACAATCACAAACTAAGCTACAACAATCAAGGCATTTCAGATGGATGGGGTTTTTACAACAATTTCATTTGGTTATTAAGTATAAGAAAGGAATTCAGAAAGTTGCAGATATGTTATCTAGACCTCCAACAAATGCTTCTATTGTTATTCAACAAAGTCCTTTAGTTCATGCAAGCTATGTTGAACAATATACTAAGGATGAAGATTTCAAAGAAATTTATGAATCACTAAGGCATGGTTATCAAAATGAAGAATTGAATTATCATATCGATAACAAGTTGTTGTATCATCTTGGTAAAATCTGTATTCCACAAAGTGAAAGAGTGCATGTGATAAGAGAATCTCATACTTCTCTCATTTCAGGACATTTTGGAGTAGGTAAAACTGTAGCACAATTACAAAAATTTTGTTATTAGCCTCGAATGAATGAAACAGTGTCCAAATATGTAAAAGGTTGTGTCATGTGTGCAACAAGCAAACCAAGTAACATAAAGTTAGGCTTGTACACTCCACTTCCAGTTCCTTCTCATCCATGGGAAAGTGTTTCAATGGATTTCGTAGGAGGTTTACCAATGTCTAGAAAAGGACATGACTATCTGTATGCTGTTGTGGATCGATTCAGTAAAATGTGTATACTCATGCCTTATAAAAAGCATATCACAGCTGAGATGACTGCTCATTGTTTCTTCCAAAATGTATGGGTCCATTTTGGACTTCCTACTTCTATTATTTCTGATCGAGATTCCCAATTTCTTGGGAAATTTTGGTCATCATTATGGGAACTTATGGACACAAAGTTGAAGAAAAGCATAACATTTCATCCACAAACCGACGGTCAAACTGAAGTGGTCAATAGGAATGTGGTACATCTTCTTCGAGGGTATTTTGCTAAGCATCCCAAGATTTGGGATGAACAATTGCATTATGTACAACATGCCTACAACAGAGCTATACACTCTTCTACTCAAAAGTCTCCTTTCGAGACATGTTTTGGGTACTTGCCAAAGTCTCCTTTAGACTTCATTTTTTGGAAAGATATAGTGGAATGTGAACAGGTTGATGCAGATAAAGCTCGAAGGTTTATTCAGCAGATTCAGGTAATTCATCAAGCAGTGAAGGAACAGTTGGAATCAAGTCAGGCCAGATACAAAAAAAGGCATGGCAAGCATCACATAGATCATCATTTTCAGATTGGTGATCAAGTATGGCTTCATATCAACAAAGATGGACTTCAAGGTGAAGATAGAAAGTTGAAACCTATCAGCTATGGACCCTTTACAATTTTGGACAAATTCAGTAATAATGCTTTCCGGTTAGAATTGCCTCCGTATATGAAAACGTATTCAGTTGTTAATGTGGAAAACTTGAAATTGTATGAGCTTCCCATGATTATAGACCAAGATGGATAGGTTCAAGTACATTTTGTGGACGAGTTTTCTCCTGAGTATCTTAATGAAGTTTAGGAAGATGTAATACTAGACAAGAAGGTTAGATCGTCATGAAGAGGAGACATGGAGTTTCTATGTGTGGGGTTAAAAGGAATGCATCCAAGCAAAGCAAGGTGGATAGAGACCAGAAGAGTTAGGGAATTATACCCTCACTTATTTTCGGAATGATTTCATACTTTTTGTGGCCAAAACGATTTCCAGTGGGAAGGTTTGATCCATGTGGATCATCTCAAAATTCGATAGAGTTAAAGTATTCAAAATGAAAATTAAAGCTTACAAAGTGGAAGAGCTCGTCAGCAAATTTCCGGTGACATTCGTTTCAGGAAAAACGACCTCTAGGTGACAAAGATATGAGTAAGGGAAGTTTCATAAAAAAATGGTTATAAATGGGTTAAAATGGTCAAAAATATGATTAGAAATGGTTTGAAAAAAAAAATTGTGGTCAAGGGCCTAGCCCTTGACCTTGCCAACACCGAGGCCCCCTTGGTATTAAAACCATAACATAAATCCAAATGTGATATAATATTAAAACCAAATGTCAAACCATAGCCAAATGCACCATATAATATAATATGGGTATTAAAATTATATAACACATATGTTTAAAACATATGTAATACCATACCATATGTTTAAAACATATCAGATCATGCGCCGAAACATATATTAAAACCATTCAAATGTGAATCGCGCACATATATATCATGTGATATGTATTAAAACATAAATCGCACACAACCATACAATATATCAAATGTTATAACAAATATATGTGTATGGAGGAGAAGCCCACGGGTTTGACCCCGGGACTTCCGCCCACATAACAACTACAACTACCAATGCGCCACCGTCATGGGATGGGGCAAGGAATGACACAAAAAACTTAAAAGTTGCCGAGATTTGGGGGATTTTGGAGGGCGCATGGCCCATAGCTCACGCTCCCCAAAAACCATTATTTTTTATTATTTAAATGGGGCATGGGAATGAATTCTGAGGGAGGAGAAAGATTTTTGATGTAGGCAAAGACAAGAACGTAGATCGAGGTGATGTTTCACAGTGACCGAAGTGAATTTGCACGTAGATCGAAGTGGGATTTGCATGCAATTCAAGGTGGTACAAAATTGACATGCATCCCGAGGGCGTACAGACTGTACAATCAGAGAAAAATTGGGAATTGTGCCAAAAAGGGCAGTCAGAGTCCAGTTTCAGAAATATATCGAGTTTATACTCAAAAGTCTCAATTTTTCGCAAGGATTCCATATCCAGCTTCATTTTTTTCCTTCAAGCATCTAGACAGAAAAGTGCTCACAGAACCTTCCGGATACACAGAAAAGTATCCATTTTTATACTTAAATGTCTAAGAATTTCATCTTGTAGCTGTTGTTGATGTCTGTTATTGTATATGACAAACAGAAATCAAAAGTCACTTTGTAAGCATTTGAATACTAAATCGATTGGCCTTCCCATTTGGAAAGTGGCTCGAAGAGGTAGCCAGAAAGTCTGGTGAACTCCCTTACCAATTCTTGTTCATAGATGGTATGCTTACATGTTTATGTGCTCATGTGCTTGATGAATGTTCTTTAATTTTTCATTCATAAAGATGGTTAACAATTAAAAATTCACATGCAAGTAATGGTTAAAGATCAAGTTAAATTTTCAGATCAAGTTGGTATCAGAGCGAGGTTAACCATTTCTTTGTGAGTTGATGTTAACAATATCCAAGCTTCAGCGTGGTGAAGGAGAACTTGAAGAGTTCGATCCAGAGATTGGATCAAGAATAGGAAGGATGTCTTCACCAAAAGGAGAAGAAGCAGCTTCTCCTATCCCTTTTGAAGGGGAATTTATGAAATCTTTCATGAGAATGCAAACGATGGTAGAGGAGATCTATCAAGATCGAAAGAAAGGTGAATAAGGTGGACCATCTCATATAGAATATAATAAAGAAGGAGGTGATGAGGAACCCCCTAAAACTCCACCAACTTCTCTATGATGGTTCTATTCCTTCTCCATTTGAAAAGAAAAAAACAAAAGTTGATCTTAATATGCCTCATTTAAAGCTTGATATTAAGTTTGATTTACCTATGTATAATGGAGAACTTAATGATGAAAAATTGGACAATTCGATACGTCAAATTGAAATTTATTGTAGGATTCAAAAGTTTACTGAAGATGTTGTTAAAATTCAGTTGGCTTCTCTCCGACTTGGAGGGACTGCTCTCATTTGGTGGGAGAAAAGATCTCAAGAGGATCTTGCCACAAAAGGAAAAATCGTTTCCTCTTGGTATGAGTTCACTTCATCACTTAAAAAGAAATTTTATCCATTAGGGTATATGCAGCAAGCTATGATGGATTTGTAGAATTTGAGGCAAGGTAAGGCACAAAGTGTGCAAGAATACACACAAGAATTTCGTAAAAGAGCATTGGTAATTGGTATACATCTCTACACCCAGGAAACTCTTCTCAATTATATAGGAGGATTGCATAGTTATTTATGTCATATGATATTGATGTTTAATCCAAATAACCTTGATGAGGTGTGTGTTCAAGCAATTCATATAGAGACAAAGGGGAAGAATACCAAAGAGAACTTTTCCAAGAAATCTTTCAAACCTAATGAAAAAAAGTTTAAAGGTAAATGGAAAAGTAAACACACAACTACTTTGAAGAGGGAAGGATATAAGCCTACATGTACTCATTGACAGAAGAAGGGTCATGATGCTTCCAAATGTTGGAAACTTCATCTGGAGCTCAAGCCAGAAAAGTTTTGGAAGAAAGAAGAGAAAAAGACTACTGTAGTAGTAATCCAACATGATTTGGGATCAGAATCTAGGGATGAAACTAAGGTGATTGCTACAAGCATCCAAGGTAATATTCCTTCTTGTTATGTTTCAAGAAATGAACCTGTTATTGATGAAAGAAATAGAAGTGAGTTATTTCATATTAGAGTTATCTCTAAGAATACAAAAATTGATACTCTTTTTGATAGTGGATCACAAGCAAACCTCATATCATAATAAATTGTTAAAAAAATACAATTGGAAACTAAGTTACACCCTAATCCATATCCACTTGGATGGGTATGTGATAATGCACGATTACAAGTTACAAAACAATGTAGACTTAGGTTTTCCATCACTTCTGGATTTGTGGATGAGGTAGATCTAGATGTGGTTCCATTGGATATTTATGGTATGGTGTTGGGTAGTCCATATCTGTATGATAGGAAGGCTATCTTTTACAGGGAACATAACAGGTATCAACTCACTAAGGATGGTGTTGAATATATTGTTCGTGCACATCACATGAAAACTAATCTTTCTTTAGTTTCTGCAAATCAAATGAAGAGGTTAATAAATCCAAGTAAAAACTTTGTGCTTATGATAGTCAAAGAAAAATATGTTGAACAAACTGAATCCTTTAAAGGTTGTGGTGCTAAACATAAAAAGGACTTGATAAAGGTGGTATCTGATTATGATATTTTGTTTCAAGAACCTGAAGGTTTACCTCCTAAAAGGGAAATTCAACATGAAATACATTTGCAGCAGGATGCACCTCTTCCTAATGTTGGTATGTATAGGTCTTCTATTATTGACAATGAAAAGATAAAGAAACAGGTTCAGGAATTAATTGAAAAAGGGGCCATTCGACCAAGTTCCTCGCCATATGGTTCACCAATTGTTTTGGTACCAAAGAAAGATGGCACATGGAATATGTGTGTTGATTACAGGGCATTGAACAGAATCACAATAAAGAACAAATATCCTCTTCCTCGAACTGATGATCTTTTAGATCAATTAAAGAATGCAATCTTTTTCACTAAGTTAGATTTAAGAAGTGGCTATCATCAAATCTGTATTCATGACAATGATATTTAGAAAACAACTTTTAAAACCAAACAAGGATTGTATGAATGGATGGTAATGCCATTCGGGCTATGTAATCCACCCATGACATTTATGAGGGTGATGAATGATGTGTTTAGACCCTTCATTGATGATTTTTTCATAGTCTACTTAGATGATATTTTGATTTTCAGTCGAACTTGGGAAGAGCATGTCAAGCATGTTAAACAGGTATTAGATGTACTTGTAAGGGAAAAATTGTATTTAAAGATGTCCAAATGTGAATTTGGAAAGACATCTTTAGTATATCCAGGTTACATTGTACAGGGAGGTGAATTGAAGATTGATCCCTCTAAATTTGAGGTCACTGTAAATTGGCCTAAGCCAAATAATGTAACATATGTAAGAAGCCTTTTGGGAGCAACCCAATATTGGAGGAAGTTCATTGCGAATTTCTCTTTCATAGCTTCTCCCTTACATGCTTTGACAGGTTTGAAGAAGGTATTTCAGTGGGAAGGTAAGGCACAGAAAGCCTTCGACAACAAACCATTTGAGATAGAAACATATGCTAGTGGTTATGCAATGGGGGTAGTCTTAATGCAACATAAAAAACCAATATGCTATCATTCTGAAACTTTCTCTAAAACAATAATGAACTATCCAACCTATGACAAGAAGTTGTATGCATTAGTACAAAGTGTTAAAAAGTGGAAACATTACCTAATGGGTAAAGAAACAATCATACATACTGATCATCAACCACTACAATATTTACAATCACAAACTAAGCTACAACAATCAAGACATTTCAGATGGATGGGATTTTTACAACAATTTCATTTG
>ML787169.1:18496-37104 GCA_009831015.1 Picea engelmannii
CCCAGGAAACCCAGGTGCGAGACCCCTTTTCTACACACATCGCGAAATCCTGACTTGCGAAACCTCGAAATGAGCTTAGTGTATATATATGGGCTTCGGAGTTTTGGCTCCCAGGAAACCAAGGTGTGAGACCACTTGTCTGCGCACATCACGAAATCCTGACTTGCGAAAACCCGAAATGAGCTTAGTGTATATATGGGCTTTGGAGTTTCGGCTCCTGGGAAACCCAAGTGCGAGACCCCTTGTCTGCGCACATCGTGAAATCCTGACTTGCGAAACCTCGAAATGAGCTTAGTGTATATATATGGGCTTCAGAGTTTGGCTCTCAGGAAACCCAGGTGCGAGACCCCTTGTCTGCGCACATCATGAAATCCCGACTTGCGAAATCCTGAAGCAGCTTAGTGTGAATAGGATTTCGGGTTTCGGGGTTTTAAGAGTCGAAGAACTCGACTCCCTTGCATTTCAAACTCTCGGTTTCCGAAGTCTCGAAATGCGAAAGGTGCCTTTTTTCTTAGCTCGGGCTCATAATCGATGCTCACATGGAGGTGAAGCCTGCGCCTGGTACTTGAGTTGTACACGACGTATTTTCAATGAAAGAACCAGTGGATTGGTTCAGTGAAGGTCCTGATTGGAAGACCTAGCCTACGCTCAGACCTCATAGGCATTTTAGGAACTCTCTCCCTCAATAAAGAAGGAGAAAGAAAAAGGAGAAAAATCTATTATGCCATAGTGGGTGTGTGACATCAACTGCCATCCAAATGAATAATTTGATCTTAATTTGTAGGTCCCATTTCCAAATATTTCACCGCCAGCCACCACAAGTCGGATATCTCTGAGCAGATATTAGAGATGAATAAATATTTTTAACTGATATGGTCCCTGAAGAATCGCCCCCAATCCATATCAAAGCATCTGTTGTATCCTGGATCGTGACACCAACACCTATAAGTGCTCTATGATAACAGACCCATTCAGTTGCCAAGTTACCTATAATACCGAACTCCTCGCTGCATATCCAATTTTTAGAATAAGTAAAGTGGTCCTGTGAACCTTTTTCTTGAGCAAGAACTGTGATTCTTTGTTGTCTTAAAAGTGTGATGAGAGTGTCTAAGAGAAAATAACTATCACCCGGTCCTAAAATCCTATCTCTATTAATGGAACTAAGGTGGCCCGAACCTGGTAACCAGCTAAGCCAACGAGTAATCACATGGACCGATTTTATAAGACTATTCCAAATCCTTGACGCAGATGTTTGTTTGTGGGAGGCCAGTCTAAACCAATTGGTAACCATTGTATTGGGCATATATATTTATCCATTATTACATTGTGCCAAATGCCTTCCCGATTCAACACACGCCATAGAGTGTTTATCGTTAAGGTAGTGTTGAAAATAAATAAGTTGTGAAACCCATAACCAACACACTTCTTTGGTCTAGAAAGAAGAACCCACCTGCAAAGATGAAGTTGTTGAGTTTCTCTGTGACCACTCCAAAGGAAATTGAACATAAGTATTTGAATCTTGTTCAATACAGAGCGAGGGATGGTCTCCAAAGACATTCAATATATCGGCTAACTCTCCAAAACTGACTTCAATAAAATGTATCCTGCACCCAAGGATAACCACCTGTTGCACCATAATCCAATCTTTTTTTCCATTTTGGTCACTAGCCAATTCCAGTCACCATCCCTATACACCCCAGTCTTTAGAAAGTATCCAATATATTTGAAACTAAATGAAAGATCAGTAAAGGTATAAGGAAGAAAGGACTTAAAAGTGATAAGGTCAACATTAGATAAACCCTCAAAATGCACTGTTGTTTTTGAATCATTAACCTAAAGTCCCGATGCATTACAAAATAACTTAATAATTTTGTCAATTTCCAGCCATTCTTTTAATATAGCCTTTGTCATAATTAGGACATTGTCCACAAATAATAAATGGAGAATTTTTATCATTCTGGACACTTTTATACCTGTTAAATTTCCTTCCCCTTTGCTTTCTTTTAATAAAAGGTTGAGGCCTTCCATAACCAAGATAAATAATAATGGCGATAATGGACAGCCTTGGCGCAGTCCTCTGCCTCTTCTGAAAAAATCTGTAGCCTCGCCATTAAGTAAAAATGCATAAGAAGAGGAATTTACACAACTCATAATCCACTTGGTCATCTGGAGACCGAAGCCCACTTGTAATAAAGTCATCCTTAAAAAATCCCAATCAATGCAATCATATGCTTTCCGCAGATCCAATTTCAAAACAAGTGACTTTAATTTCTTTCCTTTTATGCTATGAAGACTCTCGTGTGTTGTTCCTATAGCATCTTGAATCCACCTCCCTTGCAAAAAAACCAACTGTTCTGCAAAAAGTGATCTAGACAGGATCGGTTTTATCCGATTCGCGATGATTTTTGAAATTAATTTATAGCAAAGGTTACACAGTGAGATAGGGCAGAAATCTTCAAAAGTAATTGGTTTGTTTGCTTTTGGTATAAGGGTTAGGAAAGTCAAATTTAGGCTCCCATCAACATATCCTCTCAATCTCGACTCCTCAACCATATCAAGGAGATCCTCCCCTACTAAATCAAAAAAGTAAGTGAAAAATTCGACAGTCCATCCATCATGCCCTAGAATTTTATCTTTCTTGAAAAGAGATAATACAGTCTTTAATTCCTCCATAGTTACTGGTCTGTACAGAGAACTAGACTCTTCATCATTAACCATCTGGGAGTATAGACCAGTGACCTTGACTTGTTCAGTAGTGGATGGGATAATCGGAGCCTTGAATTTTTTTTTGAAATATTGAACAACTTCCTCCTTTATATCTCCTTGAATTGAGTGTGTATACCCATTTTCATCAGTGAACACCCAAACATGTTTTCGAATCCTAGTATGATTGGCATAATTGTGAAAGAACTTGGTGTTTTGATCATCGCTATGAATCCAGATCGCCCTGCTATGAAGTCTCCATTGTTCTTCAAATCCATGTAATATTTTATTCCTTTCTAGTTCCATATTATGGAGATGTTTTTCCACTTCCAAATTTGTTGAATCCCCCACCAAGTTCATAATTGTATCCCTTATTTCGGTATCTAAAGTCGCCAGATGATACTTGTTCCTGTCAATGCTTTCCTTAATCCATAATTTAGAATGTGTCTTCAAAACCTTTAATTTCTAAATGATTCTGCGTTGTTTGCCAACTTCGGTTAAGAAAATAGGATCCTTCCATATCTTGTGTACTAGAGCCATGTATTCCTTTTCGTGCAGCCAATGAGAATTTAATTTGAAAGGATAGGCTTTGTAAAAGAGAGGAATCTCCAGCTGAACTAAAACACGGGCGTGATCAGAGATAAAAGGGTACTCCACCCAGGATCTATAGATGCCAACGCTAGATAATAAATCTTCATAAACTAAACATCTATCCAATCGCTTGGCTATGGCCTCAATTCCAAATCGACCATTTCGCCAGGTAGGGACTAGTTTTTTCAGTTGGATATCTATGAGATTTTTGGAAAGGAATAAATCTTTGAAATACCCATCCAAAGTTCCATGATGAGAGGATCCTCCCCAGACCTCATCAGGTGAGAAGGTAATATTCAAATCGCCAGCAATGATCAGATTTTTATAAGACAGTAGATCATTATCTGCCACCGAACTCCAAAAGTGTTTTCAAGATTCCGAGCATGGGCCATAAATATTGAGCAAGGAGATCTCCCTCTTGTTTAAGATACACCTGTTTGTCAACAGAATACCACCAACAGAAAGGTGAGGAACCAGATCATAAATGTTTGGGTCCCAGGTGACTAATAAACCTCCAGAAGTACCCAATGAGTTTACAACACACGAAACCTAGGAAGGTCGAAGATAATGCATGGAATCTCTGGCGTTTTGCTCATGAACTAAGGTTTCCTGTAAAAAACAATGTCTGGGCGAGTATGATCCAAAAGACATTGTACATAGGTGACTTTGAGGGTGCCCCCAATCCCTCTTAGATTCAAAGAGAGTAATAACATTACTTATCCATCGCTAGGGCTTCATTTCTCTAAGAACCCCACTGTTAGTGGAGGAAGGTACATAGTCCATTGCCTATGAATTCATACCCGCCAGTTTTTTCCAGATACTTCGGGTCTTTATAAGAGAGTGTTCGATGCCTAAGCCCCTAGACCAGGCAAATTCTTTCTCAGCGCCATCAGTGTGTGTGAGAAGTACCAACCCCCACCACTAGCTGAATCATAAACAATCTTTCCCAAATAAACTTTTTTTTTACAAATTACTAAATTATCAGTTAAAAAAAAGTATGTAATTTTTACAAACCATAACACTCATATGAAGTTAGATTTGAAGAAAGTTAGATTTATTGTCAAACTTATGCATAACTCAATCATTAATATATTTTTTAATTGTTGAATGTACAACAATATTTAATAAATCAAATTAAAGGAAAATGCATGTTGATAAAAAGAGGTTATGCAATGTACCATGATTGTAATATTTGTATAAAATGAATTAGCATACAATTATTAGTCATAGTTAACACATTACAAATTAGAATTAGAATAATGATGTAAACTATGATTAAAATAATGATGGTTAAACATAATTTTTTTTATTATTAAAAATCAATTTAAAATTATATTAAATATATATTAAATTAATTTAAAAAATTGATATAAAATCATTTAATAATTTTATAATTAAAATTACTAAAAACTTATATCATCACTATGCAAAACTAAGTTATCCAAACACAAATTTTCAAAATTGCAAATTATTAAATAAAATGAATTATAATCCTCATTTTGTATATTTAAATGCTATGTGTTTACATTAATGATAATCATTATTTTTTTATATTCATATTATTTTTTTATATTCATATTATATTTATTACTCATTATCATACTATGTTTAGATTATACTCAACACTGAAATTTAATTACTCATTATCATACTATGTTTAGATTATACTCAACACTGAAATTTAATTTATCATTCTTTAAAACAATGATTAATTATTTTAATTTTATTTAGAACAGCACATTTTTTTTATCAAATGTGTGTTACAATAATAAATAAATTATAATTATATAATTATTAAAAAATAATATTAAAATTAGAATTAAAATTTCATATTATATATTATTAAAATTTATAACTTATACTATTAAAATGGTAATTCATATCAATATTAAAATCATTTTTGGTTTATTGAATTTAAAAGAAATAATTTTAGTGAATTTGAAAATGGACATTCTCACTTCTAGTTTGTATGAATTAAAAGATAAAAATAATGGTGTATTAAATATTATGAAATTGAAATTTAGTTTGTATGAATTAAAAGATAAAAATAGCGGTGTATTAAATATTATGAAATTGAGATTTAATATGGAGTTTAAAAGATTGATAACTTGTAATAAATATTATGAAACTGATATTTGATTTGGATGTAAGTTAGATATTTTAAGAGAAAGTATTTTTCGTCTTCAACCTTTTTAGTGTCACAAAGATGAAGAATTGTTTAATTTCACTATAATCTAGTATTAAATATTATGAAATTTAGATTTAATGTGGAGTTTAAAAGGTTGATAGCTTAATTGAAATTTGATTTAGATGTTAGTGTCACAAAAATGAAGAATTGTTTATTTTCACTATAATCTAGTTCACATATTCAAATTTTATTTGAACCACCTCTTTATAGTATCTTAATTTTCTCTTATTCTAATTTTCTGTCATACCACAATTTCTCTTTAAATTTAAATGTGATAATATTTTTGTTATTATCAATATTACGCTAAAAAAAACTACACTTCATTAAAAAAAAAATTGAATTTATTAATATTAAAATCAAAACATATAATTTTTATCAAATGTTAGTTTAAAAAATAATAAAAAATTATATAAGATTGGAAGTTATCACGGGCTTGTTTTATGGTTTTAATTTAAATTTAATTTAATGGTTTTAATTTAAGTTTAATTTAAGAGGAATTTGCTTATCCTTACACATAGAGATTAGAAAACATATTAATAAGAAAACTTCACGATGTAGCCTTGCAAATCCACTATGTAAATTTGTTTCCCACAAAATTTGTTGAAAGTCATTCCAACTTTTTTTTCGAGAGTGGCATGTGTTACTTGAGACATTGGCTAGAGGCATTATCTTTAGTCTTAAAGTAAGGTTACTTTGAAATTTTAAAAAATGTTAAATTATATATTATATATAATATAATATAAAAAATAAACAAATATGTGCAAAGTAAATAAGTTGTATATATGTAATAGTAAAATATATAAGAAATAAAAAAATATATTTTTTAAAAGTTTTATGTGGTTTTTTTATTTTAATTTATAATTGTTTTTGGTTAGTTAAGTATTTATTTTCTTTTAACATAAAAAAATAAATAAAAATAAATAGGATAATAGTCCAAGTTTTGAGAGACATCTGAAAGGAATGAAAATCTTTTTTTTTTTTTATAAACTATCAACTAATTATTTAGATAAAATAGTTTTCCTTGAATAATTTTCAATAAGCATTTCAAGATAGAAACCCATATTCAATAAGCATTTCAAGATAGAAACCCATAATAATGATCTCACTGCCAATTAACAATTAAATCAATTTTAACACTTTAAAAAAATATAATTATATTTATAATTTAAATAGTAAAATCAATTTTAAAACTTTAAAAAAATATAATTATATTTAAACTAGTAAATGATTTTTTTTTTTTTAAAGTAAAACACATGAGTACACATAACTCAAACTAATTTGGAACACGAAATAATGGAACAATTCCTCTCGCGTAAATGGGGCAATTCAAAGGTCGAGAAATGGGGGCAATTGATGAAATGACAAATTTAAAAGTAAACGTAAATTTAAGGGTCGAGGAATTGAACAAAGGACGAGTATCAAATTTCACTCGATCACACTATGATATCAACGACTTTCGATTATTTCACTCGATCACACTATGATTTCACTCGATCGCATATTTCCTCTCCATTATTTGCCATAGGTAGGTAGTGTAGGACAAGTATAATTGTCCCCTTTGAATTGTATGGCATAAAGTGGTTACGTCAACTATTCACGGTCAAGGGTTAAACGTTTAGCAAGGTCAAGGTTTGAGTTCCAGTTCAAGGATGTAGGTAGGTTTGAACGAAGGTTTCAAGGGAGGTTCGTTTATTGAAAAGATGAATAGTTTTTCGTGTTGACTCTTCATCTACTTTAACCATTGTTAAGAAGTTTCTTCCCATGCGGAAAGCGCTGCATTGACTTCACTCTTCAATATATTATTATTATTATCATTTTATTTTACTAATCAATAACTAATGGGATTTGATTGATTTATGATTTTGAAGTTTTGATTAAAAGAAATTTGATTGAATTATGATTTTGAAGTTTTAATTAAAAGAAATTGATTTTATTTACATTTTTAAAATTTTAATTAAGAAAAATTATTAAAACCTATTTATTGATAAGTATGAGCTCTATTTTATTCTCTTCATTGGTCTTATTACCTCATTCATACTTTTTTGTACTCCCCTAAATACCCTTTCACCCCACTTCCTCTACTCATTCTCTTAACAACCATGTTTCACTCCTTTTATCAACCTTCCACCTACTTGGTTGAAGCTTCCTTCCCATGTACCTGCTCCCTTTATCCATAGTTCTCCTCCCACAATTCTCCACCTTTGGGAAGGCATTCCCTCCCTCCTTGTTTCCTTCCACATGACCAACATCCCACCACACTCCTCACTACCCACTTCCCCATCAACATGAAAACCTCCCTCCATTGCTTCCTTTCATGCCCTTCTCCCCTCTTTCGCCCTCCTTCACCATTTATTGTTGTCTAAAGTGGCACGACCTCGCCCCATGTTAGTCAAATTTTTGGTCAACCTACTTTTGTCTTAGTTTGTTGTGCATGCCTTGATTTGGTTGAACCCTTTTTGCTCTTTGGTGCTTTAGAGATATCTCTTATATTACTTTCTCTTCCTTTGGTTGTCCCCATCCTTTGAAATTGGATCAAACTTAGAATAGTTGTAATTACCCACAATATCGTCAATATCTTTAAAAACTAATAAATGTAAAAAAGGAACGGTTAGATATGGAATCCAAACCCAAGCTAGATTTTTTGTTATAGACATAGTGGTAAGATCAAGAGCAGGGAACCATGAGGTAATAAAAAGACTTTATTTTCCCCAAAGCCACCCCCACCCCTCTAAATTTTGTTGATAATCAATAGGATTTGAAAACTAAACAATAAAAAACCCATAGAGCATAAATAAACCTCATAATTCTTTTTCCAAGTTGAACAAATTCATGGGTAAAAATATAAACTAGAAGGCCAGAATCCACTGAATTAGCATATTACTAAAGACAATTTGTAAAATGAAAGAATTTTTTTAACAACTAGCTCAGATACCACCATCTTTGTCACCTCTTCAAATTTCTCCCCATTATGCACTAGACATAGGAGGGTTCAGAGTAGCTAAATTAGATGGGTTGTTCTAATCCACATACTTAAAAGAAATAGATTTGAAGATGAAGGTCCTCTATTTCCCACCACTCCTTGACGCAAGTGGAGAACCAAAGTGAGATTTATATATTTTCTAGTTATATAGACAAACAACAAATAATTGTCAACAAGTTGTCTACCTTCAGAAATAAGTTGTCTCATCCACCAAGATCTCCTACATGAGCACTAATTTGTGTCTTATATCTACCAGATAAATGGATTAGGGAACCTAGAAGATTAAGTTTTTCCCTATAAGGGACTTGACCATGATTTGAAAAATTGCAATGATATCATAACAATCTCTATTTAAGGTCAACCCAACATGATGATTGATATTAGGTGTTACATCAAACATTTGTCTTGCAAACCTTTCGTTAAACACTTAATTTCACCAAAGACCATCCCCACAAGTTTGTGAAGATTAGGGCTTTCATCAAACATATTTTATGTAGGCATTTTAATGAACACATCTTATGTAGACCTTTGATGCAACACTTGTCTTGTATCATTTGTTAGGATTCGATCCTAACCCCTCTTAGTTGGTTAATAATTAGTTAGCATGATATATATTTTCCATGTAATAAAGGTTGACATTAGTTAATAAGGCTCATTAAATAAATGTGAACAAGTCAATGTAAGAAGACCTAATAGAAGCTTTTGCTTCTAGAAGGATCTTCCTCTAGAATTTTCTTTAGAAGATAGAATTAGTGTGAATAAGAGTAGGAGGTATAAGAAAGTTGTATGGAAGAGATCTGCTCTATTGGAGGTTTCCCCCTTGAAGAGGCAAGTGAACATTTCTTTCTTGAATAAAGGTATTATTTCCGGTATTGTTGTCTCAATATTTTGTTGTTCCCTTGATAATTGCTAAATATTCCAGTTTATGCGTAACATATTACATATGGTACCTTACAAGTGGTATCAAAGCTCTTTCCTGGGCAGGAATTGTGGGTACTTTTTTTCAAGGTAGAGATGTATTCCGGTGTCTTTAAGCTACATAAATTTGTTGTTCAATGCATAAATACGTTGTCAGGGAAACATATAAGAGGTGTTTAAGCTCACGTTGTTGGACACCCTTATAACCCTTGTCGGTACCCATTCAAGTGGTAGCGCATCAGACAACACTTCTATATGGATTGGCCTAAATATCCTAAAACCCTTCGTAGATTAATCAATCAACCACCTGACTACTATAGTGCCATTGAGAACAACACTAAGGAAGATACTTTCTAGTACCTGGGTAATCGGGTAGTATGACTAATGGTACAGTCGAGCCTCCTTAGTTGGTTCCATGAGATAGTGGGTCGAGTACCACTGTTCGACCCCACACATATATCAGAGATCTATAGCACATGGAAAACCCTTGTCCATAGAAACCCTACACACCCTAACTCGGGGGGAACATACCACACCAGGTACACACAAGATTTTCTAGGTTCACAATCTTGCCTCCTGCGTTTTGGTTGAGAATTGACTACAAATTTGTTACTATTAAGAATCTGGGCATTTTGACATTGCAGAAGTATTTAGATCGGAGTATAACTCTGCAGGAGTAAAAAAAAAAGTTTGGGTCTTTCTTGATCCCTTATTTGAGATCTATCCCATTGGATTCATCTCTTCCTCTTGATCATAGTGGTACCCTTCATTTTTAAGATATTTTTTTTCCGTGGACCCTTCTCCTTCTCGACAACTGTATTTAATACCTATCCAATGGGATTCCTCTCCTTGTATTGATCACATGTGTACCTATCATTTTCTATGGACCATATTTCCCTCTCAACCTCCTCATTTCCTATCCAACCCCCTAGATGTTGAATATTGTGTTGATCGTTGAGGTATCATTCTACATACACCTCCATAATGGCCCCTACCACTCACACTCAAACATTGGACAAATTGGACACTAAGGTAGCCTCATTGTCTGATGAGCTAAAACAGGGCCTATCATCCCTCACCAAATAATTCCAGGAAGAGCTACGCCAAAACCTATCAAACCTCACCAACCAATTTCATGAAATTTTGACGCACAACATGGGTTCACAACATGAGTCCCACCCTCATACTTCTCATTCTTCCCATTATGAGAACCCTCATCTTTCCCACTCCCCTTGGGGATCTTCAAATTTGATGGATCAAACCCAGTTGGGTGGGTATATCAAATGGAACACTACTTCTCCCTCCATGATATACTGGACGATGAGACCAAACTTCATGTGGGGGTTCTTTACCCATATCAAGAATGATGGCAATGGTGGAAATGACATAAGAAATATTATCTAGGACTACCCTCATGGACCATGTTCACCAAAACAGTTTGTGCTCGTTTTGATAGAGAATATCACTTTTTGGGACAACTCACCAAGCTGCGACAAACCGGGCTAGTCGTAGACTTCATCTCTACATTTGAACAATTGGCTATCAGAACTGAGGGCTTATATATTGAGTTTTATCTGGATTTTTTTATCAGTGGCTTAAAGGATGCCACTCGGGCTCATGTTTGCATGCACCATCTGACTACTTGGTTGCAAGCGTGGACATCAGCATCGAAAGTTGAGACCATTATTTGGGCCCAACCCCTTCATTCTGCAGTTACCAACCACCCTTGTCTAGGGGCTACATCTGCTCTGACACAAACATTGAGGGTTCAAAATGTATCTCCCACATAAATGGTTGAACATCGGATGCAAGGGATTTGATATTACTGTGATGAAAAGTATTCCCCAAGCCATAAATGTTGTGAGAAAAAGTTCTTCTAAATTGATGTCTCATCTTCCACATCCTCTGAGGACATACTATCAGATGAGGCCATTGACCTAGAGGACACACCACCCATTGTCCCCATCCCAGATCTAGTCACACCTCCCATGGAATTGGAAGAACCTATCATCTCTCTCCATGCCCTCACAGGTATTTCTACTCTACATACATTAAAAATCAAGGGCTACATCAAACATAGGTCAGTGGTGGTGTTGATTGATAGTGATAACACCCATAATTTTATTCATCGTTGGGTCACTGAGGAAGTCAATTTCTTTGTTAAACCAATTTCTAATTTTCAAATCCTCATTGCTAATGGGGTACAATTAAATGTGGGGGCTGCTACGAGAACGTCAAACTCTAAATGAGCGATTATCACCTGAAAACTCACATGTTCTCCATTTCCATGGGTGGTTGTGATATTGTCTTGGGTGTTGGATGGATTTGCACCTTGGGACCAATTACCATGGATAATCAAGAGTTATATATGAGATTTACTCAATAAGCTCACACATATACCCTTAAAGGCCTATAAGTTGGCTCCCCATAAATGATCAGTTCTCACCGAATGGAGAAACTCCTGAAGAAAGGCCACCATGGTGTGATTGCTCAACTTAATGCCATACATGTATAGGATCAATCATCCCCCGTAGTACATCTTGATCTATAGCTGGTCTTGGATAAGAACCACAAGGTCTTTGAGACACCCACAGACCTACCCCCTCCAGGTGTGAGCATGATCACAAGATCCCTCTTCTCTCAGGAAGTCATCCCCCCAATGTACATCCCTACAAGTATCCATTTGCTCAAAAAATGAAATAGAAAAAATAATGTAGGAATTACTAGAGGTTGGGGTAATTCGCCCAAGTACAAGCCCATATTCTAGTTATATAGACAAACAACAAATAATTGTCAACAAGTTGTCTACCATTAGAAATAAGTTGTTTCTCATCCACCAAGATCTCCTACATGAGTGCCAATTTGTGTCTTATATCTACCAGATAAATAGATTAGGGAACCTAGAAGATTATGTTTTTCCCTATAAGGGACTTGACCATGATTTGAAAACTTGTAATGATGTCATAACAATCTCTATTTAAGATCAGCTCAACATGATGATTGATATTAGGCATTGCATCAAACATTTGTCTTGCAAGTATCTCGTCAAACACTTAATTGCACCAAAGACCACCCCCACAAGTTTGTGAAGATTAGGGTTTTCATCAAACATATTTTATGTAGGCATTTCAATGAACACATCTTATGTAGACCTTTCATGGAACACTTGTCTTGTATCCTTTGTTAGGATTCAATCATAACTCCTCTTAGTTGGTTAATAATTAGTTAGTATGGTATATATTTTACATTTAATATCTTCGAGTATTACAAAGATGGAGGTAGGTCATTTTGAGTATAGAGCATTCCAGTTCAAAGATGGAGGTAGGTTTGCACGAAGGTTTCAAGGGAGGTTTGTGTATTCAAAAGGGTGAATAGTTTTTCATGTTGACTCTTCATCTACTTTAAATATTGTTAAGAAGTTTCTTCCCCATACATAAATAACTTCATTGACTTGATTTTTCAATATATTATTATTATTATTATCATTTTATTTTACTAATCAATAATCAAATCTACTTTAAATATTGTTAAGAAGTTTCTTCCCCATACATAAATAACTTCATTGACTTGATTTTTCAATATATTATTATTATTATTAGCATTTTATTTTACTAATCAATAATCAATGAGATTTGATTGATTTATGATTTTGAAGTTTTAATTAAAAAAAATTGTTTTTAATTACATTTTTAAAGTTTTAATTAAGAATGATTTATGATTTTGAAGTTTTAATTAAAAGAAATTGTTTTTAATTATATTTTTAAAGTTTTAATTAAGAAAAATTATTAATTGTTGACATATTTCCTCTCAATTATTGGCATATTTGATTCAATATGTTTTGAATTGTTGGCATATTTCCTCTCAATAATTTTCCATAGGTAGATAGTGTAGGACCAGGGTAATTGTCCCATTTGAATTGTATGTCATAAAGTCGTAACGTCAACTATTCACGGTCAAGGGTTAACAAGAGCGTTCCAGTTCAAAGATGGAGGTAGGTTTGCACGAAGGTTTCAAGGGAGGTTCGTGTATTGAAGAGAGTGAATAGTTTTTCGTGTTGACTCTTCATCTACTTTAACTATTGTTAAGAAGTTTCTTCCCCCACGCCGAAAGAGTTCACGAGCTGCATTGACCTGATTCCTCGATGTATTATTATTATCTTTTTATTTTACTAATCAATGGGATTTGATTTATGATTTTGAAGTTTTAATGAAGAGAAATTGATTTTATTTAATTTTTTAATTTTTAATTAACAAAAATATTAAAATCTATTTAATAATAAGCGTGATTTTCACCTTACTCTCTCCATTGATCTTATTTCCTCATTCGTACTCTCTTGTACTCTCCTAAATACCCTTTTACCCTACTTCCTCCACTCATCCTCTTAGCAACCAAGTTTCACTCCTTTTATCAACCTCTTACCTACTTGCTCGAAGCTTCCTTCCCATGTACCTTCTTCCCTTGTCCATAGTTTTCCTCGCATAACTCTCGAGTTAGAATAGTTGTAGCTATCCAAAGTATTGTCGATATTTTTAAAAACTAATAAATGTAAAAAAAGAATAGGTAGTAGATATGGAAGTTGTTATCAAATGAAGTCGTTAAGGGTCGTAGGGTTTGTTATTAATACCTAAGTCTGTATCCTTACTCGTCTCACCCTCTCTTTCGCAAAGCTAGGTCCTAAAGTTTTCCCTTCGACTCGTAAAGTCATTTTTCCCTCTTGTTTAAGCAACCTTGTTTCCCTTGATGTCTTACCTGAATAAGTCTCAGTCTGAAGCTTTTTCGTTTTTCTCTAAGGATGGACACTCATCGCCTTATTGTTTCAGTCAGTGGTCATTCTGTTTTCTCAAGCTGAGAGCAGGTCATCCAAGTTTGTGTTTACACAGGCATCAACCACATTAAGCACAAAGCGCAACACTCAAGGCAGTCTATTGTGGACTCAAATCAAGTAAGCAGGCAGGTTCGATTTTCAACGACAGAGATTCCATGTGAATTTCAGATTAGTGGCCCTCAGGCAAGCGAAATTATAAAGTTGCGCGAAGTTTAGCATCAGGCATAATTCTGAAGTTGAAGATCAAATGCCACGTGTCCTTCCTCAGTGCACGGGCACGATTTACTTCGGATTTTGGGTTTCAGGATTTTGGGTGCTTCTCCTTTCGGTTTTCTCCGAAGTCCGGAGTGCTTTTCAAAGTGACGCGTGTCTTCCTCCTTCCACGACACGTCAACTGTGGGAAGCCTTTCTCTGGGGGAAATTCTTGTCAGAACCCGTGAAAGATACTAGTCATTGGATGGAAGGTGGGGATGTGGGAACAGATAAATGAGTTTGCGAATCCGCGATTTGAAGGATTTGCAAGGGGTAGACTGCCAACTTTGCGAAGTGCGAAGTTGTGAAGTGCTCAGGAGTTGGGCCCCGAGTCATGGCTTGAGGTCATATGGGAGGCAGCCCTAGGAAGAGAAGCTAGCGCCCATTTCATAGAGCTGGATGAAGAAGCAATCACAATCGTCGACTGCGAAGAAGATCCGATCGTCGATCTGAGTAAAGTGATTTCGCCAATCCGAGTATTGGGAAATATGGAGTCGAGTGATGTGAAGACTCCCGAAGCGCGAAATCCTAAAACACCATTTGGGATAAGCGTCAGGTCGCAGCCTAATGTCACGTTGGAAGGAGGCCAAAGATACATGGTGGTCATCTGCTGCTTCGCGTCCAAGGCTCTTAAAACGCTAAATTTGGCGCCATCTCCATGTAGGGTTTAGTGGATCCTAGAATTGGTGGACGGATAAAATTTCAACGATAGCACTAAAATAGTAGTACCGTCCCGGTCACAGATCTCGATCAGACCCATGGCCCCAAATTCGTATGCTCATTCAACATCGTATTTAATCGCAACAAGTGGTCGCCCCCTGGTTATCTAGCCTTGTCTCAATCCTGAGGAAATATCAGTTACTGGACACTGGCCATTAGTTGAAACCTCGGCTCACTCCATAAATAAAAGGCATGGAAGCCTTGTCAGAAGGGTCAAAACTGTTAGCCCAAGGAAGATTCACGAGCAGTCTGACAGAGGATGTACACAAGTGGAAATATTTAGACAAGACGACTAGATCAGATCACACTTCTGGCAGTTGTAAAGGGGTCTGAGCATAAATATCTCAGTGTACGAATTTGTTAAGGGCGTCAACTGGTTGATAAAAGCTCCCTATTTTGTAATATTTTGATGCCAGAACTGTTCTCTGGTTATGTATCAAATTTGAGACTTTTGCATTAATAGAAGTCATCTTCTTTCATCTCTTTGTTTAAATTATTCTAAAACACTCGGGCATGGAGGATCCAATCGAGGGTTGTGATTCTATTGTAATGTAGGTTCAATTACAGTAGTGTTGTGACCATTTTTAGTCAGCTTCTTTGTTACCTTATTTCCCCTTATGTTGAAAGGCTCGGGCATGGAGGATCCAGTCGAGTTGTTGTAGTTGCCTGATAATGTAGGTTTGATTATTATGCTGTTGTGACTTATTTCAGTCCTTGAAACTTGAGTTCAAGAGTGCTCTTGAGCCTGAGTTTTTCTTCACCAAGTTTCTTAAAAGTCGGACGCCCACAACAGTCTTGTTGATCTCTCTCACTAATTATTCCTTTTGCTTACACTTAAACTCAAATCACTGACTGAAGTTAATGAGGACATCACTTCCCTGTGCATTGCTTGTCCAGTTTATGTGATTAAAATCGTTCTTGTACTAAGTTTTTTCTATTTGACTTCCACTCATAAAACCAACATCCACCAAAACTCTAATGGGTACTGATCTTACCCTCTTGCAGTCTGAGGGTGACTCTCAGTGATAACATTCGTGGCGTCGCTGCTGGGGAACGAATTGAAGGCATTTCCCTGGGATAGAATGACAAAGAAATTTTGATTCTGAAGGTGCATAAAAAATCAGTAACTTGAAGATTGCAACTTGCACCCGATGACTCCATTGTTTCAGTTGTGTCTCTCAAAAGTAGACACACGAGGTCTACTCCACAACTGCCTCTGACTACACCCGAAGTTGACCCAAAAAATATTATCAGAAAAGGAAAGATCCATTGAGAAGGGAATTCAATTGTTGTGTCAGGTGATTCTGATAATTTGCATGATTCTTTTTTCAAAACTCTAGTAGTTGCATCTAATTCTCCTATTATACCATCTGTTGGAGTTTCCAGAAGTTTAAATTTTGGGAGTTGCTCTGTCGAATTCTCTCCTTCTAGACCTCATTTAGAAGAAAATTTTTACACCCATGTTTCCCCTAAGATTGTAAAGTGGTTTAGACCCAGAAGCTTAGAAGGTTGTCCCACTTTGGGTTTTCCTACTCCTCCTCCTGTCATGATCGCTACATCTAAAGGGGGGGAAACCTCTTTTCCCTTCTCCCCTAAAAACATAGTTCCAGTCTCACCTGTCTGAACCCCATCTCTCCCTGGTTCTCCTACAGTTCACATCGCAATGGCAGGTGCTAATCCTCCTAGAAACATAATGGATTCCATAGTGGATTCTAGGTACGCCCCTCTTGGTTTACCTCAGCCTATGAATCCCCTCCCATTTGGAGATTACCTCAAGTACATGCCCAAGTTTACAAGAGAGGAAGACATAACTGCTAAAGATAACCTTTTGGCTTTTTACAGTTATGTAGATAATCATATTGAAAATGAAGATGTCTGGTTGAGAGTTTTTGTACAGAGCCTTGATGGTGAGGCTAGAAAATGGTTTAGGTGGCTGACTCCTAGATCTATTGATGAAATTGAAGCTCTATATGATGCATTCTTAAGACATTGGGGGGATAAAAAGGAATTCCTTTATTATATCACAGAGTTAAGATCTCTTTAGAGAGAAGAAGGGGAATCTGTCTCAAACTTCTCCAAAAGATTTAATAAGATGTACAATAAGATCCCCACTGAAATTAAGCCTATTGAAACCTCTGCCAAGATCACTTATTCTAGCACTTTTGAATTTGAGTTTTTCCCCCTGCTGAGAGAAAGAAGAGATACCTCCTTGGCTCATATGTAAGACACAACCCTTGAAGTAGAATCCAATATATTGGCATTTGATAAGCTTAGGATTAAATATGATAGAGACATAATAAAAGGACGAGTTGAAGCTTTGACCTCTGGTTCCTCTGCTTCCCACCCCCAAGTGGATGAGTTAACAGAGTTGGTAAAATCACTTTATGCGGAAATGGAGAAATTGAAGTGTGAGGGGAAGCAGGGTTATAGGAATGCCCAAAACACCGACAACATGTGAAATTTCAGGAGACCGAATAATGCCCCTTATATCATCCAAATAGATCAAATAAATAGGGATGGGGACGATAAAAAAATCCAAGCCCCCCTCCAAAATAACCTAGTCACTTATGAGGAAGGAGAGGGAGAACAAACTGATCCTGAAATCCATTGTATTGGTGACACCTCTTCGTCCCCTCATTTAACTCAGTCTACATATGAAGAGTCCCTTGTGGATAGCCAACTAATTGAGATGAGCAAAGGAGAAAGGACTAGTGACAACCCAAATAGATATAACATCAGTTCTAAGAAGAGAGGGAAAACCTAACAGTCCTGAGCAGCCTACTAGAACAACAACAATGCTTGCTAAGGAGGTGGCATCTAGCAGCAAAGAAAAAGGGGCTCATAACCCTCAGGCAGTGGTTAAAATCCCTATCCCAGAAGTAAATGAGATTCTAAAGTCTCCCTCTTCTTTTAGCTTCAAGAATGAGATTCAAAAGATTAAAATTCTTGTACCTTTCTTGGAGCTAGTTAAGCATGAGGATTTCAAAAGATACATCTCCAAAGTGCTATAGCCTAAGCCTCCATCTCATTCCACATATTTAGTCAACCTCCAAGATGAAAATCCTGCTGTCATACTAGGACCTTTGGTGGAGGATAGAGACGACTCCTCCCCTCATTTATATACCTCATTGAGCATCCACGATAAGTTGATGCACAACTTCTTGATGGATTCGGGGGCATCTCACAATCTCATGCCTAATATTGTCATGGAGGAGCTTGCGTTGGAGGTTACAAAAACTTACCATGACTTGTACTCGTTCGATTCTAGGAAGGTGAAGTGCCTCGGGGTTTGTTACACATTATTTTCGTCATCCCTATGATCGTTAATGATGTAAACCTATCTATTGCCTTTAGAGGGGTCACAGTGGCCTGAGTTCCTGAAGAGAGAAGGAAGAAGAACTTTTCCTGAGAAAAGAAGTTGCTTTTTTCTA
>ML787169.1:37204-48664 GCA_009831015.1 Picea engelmannii
AGTAAGTACATCATCCTTTTTCTCTTGTCCATTCAATACTTTAGATCTAGGGAAAGCGGTATATTCTGTCACAGTTTGTTCCAGATCCAGGTGGATCTGGGGAGATCGGTTTGTGTCCGCACTTACGGATTTATCCATAAACAGGGTTATTAAAGACTTGGATGTTTCCTTGTTTTAGTTTCCAATGAAAAGTGTGGTCATAGATATTGTGGTGGTTGATGTCCCCCCTAAGTTCGGGATGCTCTTGTCTAGATCTTGGATTAAAAGACTGGGGGGAACCTTGTAGATGGATCTTTCATATGCCACTATCCCTGTGTTTGGAGGTGAACAAAGAAGGATTTGTAGGGAAGCACAACTTGCTTACATCATCAGTGATGAAGCGAATCCGATCAACCACCCCATTTTTGCAGTAGACACTAATCTGGGAACCAGTATGTTACAACTCATTGATGGTCCTCAAGCACCTATTGAAATCAGAAAGCATCCTATCACCTCTCATCAAGACCCACCTTCCAGTGTCTCTTTTTGGAAAATGTTTTTTGATGGAACCTCTTCCAGGGAAAGTGTTGGGGCTAGGATAGTTTTCATTTCCCCTATCCAAGAGACCATATCTTTGTCCTTTAATCTTGAATTTTCAACAACAAATAATGTGGCAGAATATGAGGCTCTTGTTTTGGGTTTGAGATCTTCTAAAGACATGGGGATTGAGGAGCTAGCAATGTTTGGAGATGTTGAGTTAATTGTCCATCAGGTCAGAAATATGCATCAGGCTAAGCACCCTAGGTTAAGGGCCTACAAAAATGAAGTATGGGATCTTGTTGACAATTTCTTCTTGGATTTTAATATCTCATTTGTTCCAAGAGAGGAAAATTGTATGGTAGATTCCTTGGTTTCCTCGACAAGTAATTTCAGGGTCCCTTTGCCCCCAAAGCTCAAATATGAGGTGGAAGTAAAATACAGACCCTCTATTCCTGACAATGTCAAGCATTGGAAGGTCTTTGAGGATGATCTTGAAGTGAAAATATTTCTTGAAACTGCAGATGAATTTTCTAATTTGCATATTGATCAGGATCAAAATACTGAAGAAATCCCTCATACTGATGCTTTTCTAAATAAAATTTTTGACCATCATATTGTTCAGTTGCCAAGTAACCGTATTGCAAAGGGACTTGTTCCTTTGGAAAGATTGTTTGACATAAATGATGTTTCTATGAAGGTTAAGGGATCAACTGAAGAGGTTGATGTGCCTGAATGTAATTTAGGAACAGAGGAGGATCCCAGGCATGTCAAATTGTCTAACAGTTTGTCAAAGGAGAAAAGGGTGGAGTATGTTAAGCTTTTAATAGATTTTGCTGATGTTTTTTCTTGGATATATGAAGACTTAAAAACATATGACACAAACATAATTGAACACAAAATCCCTTTGAAGGAAGAGGCCAACCCTTTCAAGTAGAAACTCAGACAGATAAACCCCATGCTACTGCCTATTATGGAAAGGGAAGTAAGGAAGCTATTGGATGCCTAGATCATCATCCCCTTGAGATTTTCAAAATGGGTGGCTAATTTGGTGCATGTGAGAAAGATGAATGGAGAAATCAGGTTATGTGTTGATTTCAGGAATTTGAACAGGATATCCAAAAAGGATAACTACCCCTTACCGAAGATGGAGCACATTTTGAAGAGAGTGAGTGGTTCATCCAAGTTGTCTATGATTGATGGCTTCTCTATATACAATCAGATCTCTGTCTTTCTTGAAGATAGAGAGAAGACAACTTTCACTACTCCTTGGGGCACATTCATGTATGCTAAAATGCCCTTCATATTGATGAATGCAGGAGAAACATTCCAACGAGTCATGGGCAATGCCTTCATTGGGGAAAGGGAAAAATTTGTAGTCATCTATCTGAATGACATTACAGTATTCTCAAGGTCTGATAAAGGGCATTTTCATCATTTGAAGAAAATCTTCTTGAAGTGCAAAAGGTTCTCTCTTTCCCTCAATCCTAAGAAATCCTTGTTTTCTATGGAAGAGGGTAAATTATTGGGGTATATTGTGTCAGCAGAAGGAGTAAAAATTGATCCAAGCAGAGTAGAGGCCATCCAGACATTATCTTTTCCCAGATATAAGAAAGAGGTTGAATCTTTCTTGGGTAAAATCAACTTTCTGAGGAGGTTCATTTCTAATTTTTTTGAGTTGGTTAAGCGCATTTCAACCATGATTAAAAATGGGAACAAAGTGAAGTTGACTGTTGAGTCCATAAATTCTTTCGACCAAATAAAGAGGGCGTTGACTGAAGCACCCGTTCTCATTATCCCTGACTATTCTAAATAATTTATGATTTTTTCTTTTGCCTCATCTGATACATTGGCTATTGTTTTTCTACAGAAAAATACAGAGGGGTTGGAGAAGCCTATTTCCTTTTTCAGTAGAGCATTGAGGGATTCCAAGATGAGATACAATATCATGGAGAAACATGCATATGCTTTGGTCAAAGCCCTCAAGGCTTTCAGAATTTATGTCCTACATTCAAAAATTATTGCATATGTCCCCTCATCCTTAGTAAAAGATATCTTGATTCAGCCTGATATAGATGGGAAGAGAAGCAAATGGATTGCCAAAATTCTGGAGTTTGACCTAGAAATAAGGCCCACTAAATTGGTAAAGGGTCAAGGTTTAGTCAGGATTTTGGCTGAACCAAACTACAAGGTTTTAGGGGTAAATTTCATGAACATAAACTCAAAAAATCAACAAACTAAGATCATTGATAAAGACCCTCATGTCATCCTCGACCTAGCATAATGCACCTGGTATAAATACATCACATATTTCCTGCAAAGGTTGAGACCTCCTGATGGTTTGAACAAAATTAAGGTGAGATATTTGAAACTCAAAGCAATCAAATATTGTCTCATCAATAAGGTTTTGTATTAGAAGGACCCTCTAGGAGTTCTGTTAAGATGTCTAGACCCACATGAAGCCCAAAGAACTATGATTGAATTTCATGATAGATCATGTGGGGGACATCATTTTTGGAGGACCACGGCTTACAAGATCCTCAGAGATGGGTATTTATGGACCAAACTTTTTTCTGATGTTTGTGCGAAGGTTAGAGCTTGTTTCAAGTGTCAAAAGTTTGTTGGAAAGCAACAACTCAAATCTTTTCCTTTGAAACTAGTAACGGTTTCAAGACCTTTTCAACAGTGTTGTCTTAACTTCATTGGAGATATCCACCCAACCTCAAGTGGGAAGCATAGGTGGATTTTGACCGCCACTGATTATTTTACCAAATGGATAGAAGTCATCCCTACAAGGAGTGCCTCCCACAAGGTAATCATAAACTTCCTTGAAGATATCATGTCCAAATTTGGATGTCCAAGCAGGATTGTTACAGACAATGCTACCTCTTTCAGAGTTGAACCATTTATTAATTTATGTGAGCAGTATGGGATTACATTAATTCATTCCACTCCCTACTACCCTCAGGGAAATGGTTTAGCAGATTCCTCTAAAAAAATCCTTATAAAGATCATCAAAAAATGGTTAGAAGACAACAAGAAAGCCTGGGATTCAAAGCTAAAATTTGCCTTATGGTATGATAGGATTACAAAAAAGAGGTCACTTGGCATTTCCCATTTTCAACTTGTGTATGGGGTTGAGGCTATTTTTCCTACTTAGATTTCCTTTCCCATGGAAAAATTCCTCCAGGATTACGAAGGAGAACCTGATGATATGGTCAGGAGGATACTACAACTGGTAGAAGTACAACAGACTAAGGAGAAGTTGCTTGACAAAGCATAGGATCGTCAGCAGCAAATAAAACGAGACTTTGATAAGAGGGAAAGCAAGGAATATTTTTAGTTGGGGGATCTAGTGCTCAAGTGGGATGCCCCCAAGGAATACAAAGGTAAACATGGTAAATTTGAAGCCTTATGGATTGGCCCCTTCAATATTTCTGAGGTATTTTCAAACAACACTTAAAAATTGTAGAACTTGGAGGATTCCAAAGTTTTAGGTGGCCCTGTCAATGGGCACTTTTTGAAAAAATATTTTGTCTGAGCCGAGATTGGTGTTCCGCCATTGTAATTACCACTTCCTTTTATTTTTATTTGGATTAAGAGACTCCATAACCCAAAGCTAAGGCACTGAGGCTGTGCGTTCTTGGTAGATCATAGGGAGCATGCCATCCCCTATGGAGCCAATGTTATCACATGAACTCGTCAAGGGTCGTAGGGTTTGTTATTAGTACCTAAGTCTGTATCCTTTCCCATCTCTCCCTGTCTTTCACAAATCTAGGTCATAAAGTTTTCCCTTCGATTGGTAAAGTCATTTTTTCCCTCTTGTTTAAGCAACCTAGTTTCCCTTGGTGTCTTACCTGAATAAGTCTCAGTCCAAAGCTTTTCCATTTTTCTCTAAGGATGGACACTCATCACCTTTTTGTTTCAGTCAGTGGTCATTCTATTTTCCCAAGCCCAAAACAAGTCGTCCAAGTCTATGTTTACACATGCATCATCCATGATCACAAAGCGCAACACTCAAGGCAATCTATTGTGGACTCGAATCAAGAAAGCATGTAGGTTAAATTTTCAATGGCAGGGATTCCATGCAAATTTCAGATTAGAGGCCCTCAGGCAAGAGGAATTATAACGTTGCATGAAGTTTACTGTTAGGTAGAAGTCCGAATTTGAATATTAAATGCCATGTGTCCTTCCTTAGCAGACATGCACAATTTACTTCGGATTTTGGGTGCTTCTCCTTTCAATTTTCTCCAAAGTCCGGAGTGCTTTTTGATGTGACGCATGTCTTCCTCCTTCCACGAGACGTCAATTTTGGTAATCCTTTCTCTGGGTGAAATTATTGCCAGAACCCATGAGATATCCAATCCGTTGGATGGAAAGTGGGGACGTGGAAACAGATAAATGAGTTCGGGAATCCGTGATACGAAGAATTTTCAAGGGGCAGAGTGCAAAATTTGTGAAGTGCGAAGTTGCGAAGTGCTCAGGAGTTGGGCCCCGATTCATGGCCCAAGGTCATATGGGAGGCAGGCCTAGGAAGAGAAGCTAGAACCCATTGCATAGAGCTGGCCAATTTGGAGTTTTGAAGAAGCAATCACAACCATCGATCGCAAAGTAGATCCGATCGTCGATCTGAGTAAAGTGATTTCTCTAATCCGGGTATCGGGAAATATGGATTCAAGTGATGTGAAGACTCTCAAAGCGCGAAATACCGAAACACTATTTGGGATAACCACTAGGTCGCAGCCCAAGGTCACGTTGGAAGGAGCCCAAAGATACATGGCGCTCATCCGCTGCTCCGCGTCCAAGGCTCTTAAAACTCCAAATTTGGCACCATCTCCATGTGAGGTTTAGTGGATCCTAAAATTAGTGGGCGGATAAAAATTCAGCAGTAGCACTAAAATAGCAAGACCATCCCGGTCACAGATCTCGATCAGACCCATGGCCCCGAATTTGTATGCTCATTCAACATCATATTTAATCGCAACAAGTGGCCACCCCTTGGTTATATGGCATTGTCTCGATCCTGAGGAAATATCAATTAATTAACACAGGTCAGTAGTTGAAACCTTGACTCACTCCATAAATAAAAGGTATGGAAGCCCTTTCAGAAGGGTCAAAACTGTCAGCCTGAGGAAGATTCACGAGTAGTCTGACAGAGGATGTACACAGGTGGAAATATTTATACAAGATGACTTGATCAACTCACACTTCTGACAATTGTAAAGGGGTTTGAGTATAAATAGCTCAGTGTAGGAATTTTTTAAGGTCGTAAACTGGTTGAGCAAAGCTCCCTATTTTGTAATATTTTGATGCTAGAACTGTTCTTTGGTTATGTATCAAATTTGGGACTTTCGCATTAATAGAAGTCAACTTCTTTCATCTCTTTGTTTAACTTGTGTTGAAACACTCGGGCATGGAGGATCCATTCGAGGGTTGTGGTTCTATCGTAATGTAGGTTTGATTACAGTAGTGCTGTGACCAATTTTAGTCAACTTCTTTATTACCTTATTTCCCCTTATGATGAAAGGCTCGGGCATGGAGGATCCAGTCGAGTTGTTGCAGTTGCATGATAATGTAGGTTTGATTATTATGCTGTTGTGACTTATTTAAGTGTTTGAAGCTTAAGTTCAAGAGTGCTTTTCAACCTGATTTTTTCTTCACCAAACCGCTTGAAATTCGGATTCCCACATCAATCTTGTTTACCTCTCTCACTAAGTATTCCTTCTTATCACACTTAAAATCAAATAACTAACTGAAGTTAATGAGGACCTCACTTCCCTGTGCATTGCTTTTCCAGTTTCTATGATTAAAATTGTTCTTGTACTGATTTTTTTCCATTTGACTTCCACTCATAAAACCAACATCCACCAAAACTCTGATGGGTACTAGGCTTACCCTCTTACAGTCTGAGGGTGACTCTCAGTGCTAACAGAAGCCAAACCAAAGCTATATTTTTTTTTATAGACATAGTGGTAGGATCAAAAGCAAGGAACCATGAGGTAATAAAAATACTTTATTTTCCCCAAAGCCACCCCCACCCCTCTAAATGTTTTTTGATAATCAATAGGATTTGAAAACTAAACAATAAAAAACCCATAGAGAATAAATAAACCTCATAATTCTTTTTCCAAGTTGAACAAATTCATTTGTACAAATATAAAGTAGAAGGCCAGAAACCACTGAAATGACATATTACTAAAGACAATTTGTAAAATGAAATAAATATTTTAATAGCTAGCTCAGAGACCTCCATCTTTATCACCTCTTCAAATTTCTCCCCATTATGCACTAGACATAGGAGGGTTCAGAGTAGCTAAATTAGATGGGTTTTTCTAATCCACATACTTAAAAGAAATAGATTTGAGGATAAAGGTCCTCTATTGCCCACCACTCATTGATGCAAGAGGAGAACCAAAGTAATAATTGTCAACAAGTTGTCTACCTTCAGAAATAAGTTGTTTCTCATCCACCAAGATCTCCTACATGAGCACTAATTTGTGTCTTATATCTACCAGATAAATAAATTAGGGAACCTAGAAGATTAAGTTTTTCGCTATAAGGGACTTGACCATGATTTGAAAACTTGCAATGATATCATAAAAATCTCTATTTAATGTCAGCCCAACATGATGATTGATATTAGGCGTTACATCAAACATTTGTCTTGCAAGCATTTCGTCAAACACTTAATTGCACCAAAGACCACCCCCACAAGTTTGTGAAGATTAGGGCTTTCATCAAACATATTTTATGTAGGCATTTCAATGAACACATCTTATGTAGACCTTTCAAGGAACACTTGTCTTGTATCCTTTGTTAGGATTCGATCCTAACCCTTCTTAGTTGGTTAATAATTAGTTAGCATGATATATATTTTCCATGTATTAAAGGATGACATTAGTTAATAAGGCCCATTAAATAAATGTGAACAAGTCAATGTAAGAAGACCTAATAGAAGCTTTTTCTTCTAGAAGGATCTTCCTCTAAAATTTTATTTAGAAGATATAATTAGTGTGACTAAGAGTAGGAGGTATGAGAAAGTTGTCTGGAGAAATTATTGTAACAGAGCTCTGCTCTGTTGGAGGTTTCCCCCTTGAAGAGGCAAGTGAACATTGATTTATTGAATAGAGGTATTATTTTTGGTATTATTTCCAGTATTGTTGTCTCAATATTTTGTTGTTCCCTTGATAATTGCTAAATATTCTAGTTTATGCATAATATATTACATCTAGTACCTTAGAAGTGATATCAAAGCTATTTCCTCGACAGGAATTGTGGGTAAAGTTTTTCAAGGTAGAGATGCATTTTGACGTCTTTAAGCTGCACAAATTTGTTGTTCAATGCATAAATACGTTGTCAGGGAAGCATACAAGAGGTGTTCAAGCTCACATTGTTGGACACCCTTATAACCCTTGTTGTTACCCCTTCAAGTGGTAGTGCATCAGACAACACTTCTATATGGATTGGCATAGATATATTGAAACCCTCTGTAGATAAATCGATCAACCACCTGACTTCTATAGTGCCACTGAGAATAACACTCAGGAAGATAATCTCTAGTACCTGGGTGATTGGGTAGTATGACTAAGGGTATGGTCGAGCCTCCTTAGTTGGTGCCCTGAGATAGTGGGTTGAGTACTACTATTCGACCCCACACATATATTAGAGAGCTATAGCACATGGAAAACTCTTGTCCATAGAAACCCTGCACACCCTAACCTGGGGGGAACATACCACACCAGGTACACATAAGCTTTTCTAGTTGCACAATCATGCCTCCTGCATTTTGGTTGAGAATTGACTACACATTTATTACCATTAAGAATCTGGGCATTTTGACACTACATAAGTATTTCGATTGGAGTATAACTCCACGGGAGAAAGAAAAAAGTCAGGGGCTTTCCTGATACCTTATTTGAGACCTATCCCATTGGATTCATATCTTTGTCCTGATCATAGTGGTACCCTTCATTTTTAAGCTATTTGTTTTTCTGTGGACTTGACTCCTATCAACAACTGTATTTAATAACTATCCGATGGGATTTCTCTCCTCGTATTGATCTCATTTGTACCTATCATTTTCTATGGACCATATTTCCCTCTCGACCCCCTCATTTCCTATCCAACCCCCAGACACCACATATTGTGTTGATTGTTGAGATATCATTCTACATACACCTCCATAATGTCCCTTGCCATTCACACTCGAACCCTGGATCAATTGGACACTAAGGTAGGCACAGTGTCCGATGAGCTAAAACATGGCCTATCATCCCTCATCAAACAATTTCAAGAAGAGCTACTCCAGAACTTTTCAAACCTCACCAACCAATTTCAAGAAATTTTGATGCACAACATGGGTCTGCAACATGAGTCCCACCCTCATACTTCTCATTCTTCCCATTATGAGAAACCTCATCTTTCCCACTCCCCTTAGGACTCTTCAAACTCCTGGAATAAGGTTCCCAAAGTTGAGATGCATAAATTTGATGGATCAAACCTAGCTGTGTGGGTATATCAAATGGAACGCTACTTCTCTCGCCATGATAAATAGGACGACGAGACCAAAATTCATGTGGGAGTTTTGTACTTGGATAAAGATCACTACTACATATGGGCAGATTATTCCACGAAAATTTTCCATGAAAGTTCGTCACAATATCGACGAAAATATTAATTTAACCTAGTTGAGATTTTTGTCGCTATAGCGACAAATTTTTGTGGCAATAGCGACGAAAATTTTGCCTATCTCATTGGTCGGTGTTAACGGCTAGTTGACTATTTTATCTATATATACATGACTTTAAGAGACTTTACGACACAATTTCTATAGTTGTGACACTGTTCTTGGCTTTTGATGTACTCATTTAACTTGTAATTTCTTTTTCAAATGTCCAAATTGCATTTAGCTTATTTTTTCCTTGATAATATATTTATATAATATGTGTAGTACCATATTTCATGTCTTTGGTTTTTGGATATAGTTAGTATATTCTATGGAAAAGGGTATGTGGATTCCATAATATTCTAGGTTTATGGAATCCACATAGGTTTTTGGATATCGATAACTATAGTAGAGAAAATGACGTTGATGATGATGTTGATAGGAATGAGCCTTTCACCAATATCGATTTTGAACCAGATCCTAATACAGATGTTGAACTGGATGAAGAAGAAGATGATTGATATTTAATTCATGTTGAAAAGAAGAGGTATGTGTTTATATCTTTTATATGATCTTTATATGTTTTTATGTTGTATAATATAGTATATGATACATGTTCTTTATAATTAGAGCTTCCACCTTCACGTGGTTGCCCCTGTTTAGTAGAGAATGACTATTCTCAAAACCAAGAGGAGCTCTGTGTGACTGTGCCTAATCATACCAACGATGTAGTTATGTCCATCATCAATTGTACTTATGAAACATTTGTTAAACAATTGTGTAGGTTAATTTCAAAAGGAAACTAGGGACTTCAATTAATTCATACTTTCCAACTCTTGTTTCATAAGGGACTTCAATTAATTCATACTTTCCAACTCTTGTTTCAATTAAACCCTAAACCCCACCCTTCCCCTTTAGGTGTGTGTTAAAATTCCACCTTTCCTTTCCTTTCATTTCCCCATGCCCTCAAATAGCCCTCAAATATCCTTTCCCCATGCCCTCAAATAGCCTTTCCCCATGCCCTCAACACTCATCATGAAGTCATGAACCTCAGATTCCCCTCAAGTATGCCCTATCATATGTCACTCAAAGTAACTCAAAGTCAACCTTTAGGGTGAAAATACACATACCCCCACCCTTCCCCTTTAGGTGTGTGTCAACATTCCTTTCCAGACTTTCGGCCTTTCCTTCCTCGCCCTTCTTAGGTCGGGTGAGCCAAAATATACATACCCCACCCCTTCCTCTTTAGGGGGCTCACTATAATGGCAAGTCATCCTCCTCAAGAGATCCCGGGCCCCTCCACAAAGAGGATGGTCTAGCAACCGGGTACCTCCTTGGAGGAGATCCTCAAGACATCCCGAGCCCCTCCACAAAGAGGATGGCGTAACCACCGGGTACGTCTCTTGAATCTGCTCATCAAAACATCCCGGGTCCCTCCACAAAGAGGAGACACTCCGTACCAGGTACGTCCTATTGATGAGATTAGTTTCCCCTCTTCTTTCTCTTACTGCTATTTAGACCATCAAGCTTACTACTGACCATCAAGGAAACTAGGGACTTCAATTAGTTCATTTGTTAAAAAATTGTGTAGGTTAATTTCAAAAGGAAACTAGGGACTTCAATTAATTCATACTTTCCAACTCTTGTTTCATAAGGGAGATATGTTACGTCTTTATCTTTCTAAATATCCCTATAAAAATATTTCTATATTATTGGAAATAACACTTGAATTGTTTTCTAAGCTCAACTAAGAAGAGAAATGCACCATAAGTGATACACATAAGAAACACATATGATCGATACATGATAAGTGACGCATTGGAGTGATGCCCTAAAGTGACACATAGAAGTGACAATGCACCATATTGATTGACATGCATAATAGATGTACCATAACTTGTCACACATAAGCGAGGAACATATTTGATTCACCATAATTGACGACATATTTACACATTGAAGTGATGCACAATAAGTGACAGACTTAAAATACATTCTTAAGGGATGCACTCAAGTGATGGACACAATTTGGTACCATAAATTTAATCCTTGTTACCCTATATTTGTGAGATTGGAACATTATATGTGACCAATACCCAATAGTAATTCATCCTTTTAAAAAGACTATTAAAGTGTGAAAATCATCATTCTTGTATTTTAACTTCCATTTTGCATTCTTGTATTTAATAAGTCAAGTTTTGCATAACCTTAATCCCATTACCCATTAGGTTTCACCTCAGGATATGGCTAGTTTTGTTTAATGGAAATTGAACTAAATG
>ML787169.1:73754-92781 GCA_009831015.1 Picea engelmannii
AGAGACACTTCATTCCTAAATAATTTGCTAACCCCATGAATTACCTTGGTTCAATTAAATTATCTGGGATCAACCAATTTACAATGAATTTTATATTTCTTAGGTCAATACACAATTCACATCCTCTAACTACAAAATCCATAAACAACAATATTTGCTTTCCAAGCTCATATTTCTTCATGTTGGCTTGCAATTAATTGTGTTGAGGGGTTAAAAATATCATCTCCAAATGTTATAATGATCTTCCCAAATCTTGATAAAAGTCAAAATATCAACCAAGGAGGCTACAATAAACAAGTTCGAGAAATGGTCTTAAGATATCATCCATAAATCTTATAAGTGTTGTCATAGTATTGTGTAATATAAATTGGATAATGACTCACTCATGCAATCCATGTGTTTTTTTGAAAGTAATATTCCAAATTATTCTTTGTGTATATTGTCATATTGGTATCCTTACTTCTAATCCAACTTCATGATAAGACATGCTTACAATATTTGGTTGATTAGTGCCTTGATTATTTGTAGGGGATATATATATATTACAATATATTAGAATATTAGAATATTACAATGTAATAGTAATGCCATATTACAATGTAATATGGCATTACCATATTACACTGTAATATGGCATACAATATGGTATACCATATTTCATGTAAATTTCTTTTTTAAAACGTAAAGTCATCATCGCAATATCAACGCAAGTTCGTCAGAAAATTTTTACTATTTTACCACAATCGTCTCTATAGTGACGAAACTTCGTCACAATTTGCCACAAATATTCGTCGCATATACACATGTGCGTCATAATTTTGGTTTGGAGATATTGCACTCGTCGATATTACCACGTATTTTCATCGCAAGTTGCGACGGACTTCCGTCGCACATTCAGCAGCTACATTGTAAGTTATTGGCTTGGCATAACTTTTCGTCCCAATTGCGACGAAGTTTCGTCGTAATTGCCACATTTCTTCGTTGTTATTGTGATGATCGTTCATTGTAATTGCGACGATGCATAGGGATAACCGATATTGAAGGTTGTGACACGTGGAGAGGTAATTTCATCAATGTTTCCATGCACACCTAGATCGTGGATATAGCGACGGAATTATTCCGACGAAAAAAAATATCGGCTTTTGTGGAAATTACGACGGATAATTGTGGCAATATCAACAAAAAACCGTCGCAAATTTGGTCATATGTACGAGTGGAACGATGGAAATGGTGGAAATGGCATAAGAAATATTATCTAAGACTACCCACATGGGCCATGCTCACCAAAGCAGTGTGTTCCCGTTTTGATAGGGAATATCACTTTTTGGGACAACTCACCAAGCTACAACAAACAAGGTCAGTAGTAGACTTCATCTTCGTATTTGAACAGTTGACTATCGAAACTGAGGGCTTATATAATGATTTTTATCTGGATTGTTCTATGAATGGCTTAAAGGATTCCACTTAGGCTCATGTTTTCATGCACCATCCGACTAATTGGTCGTAGGCATGCACATAAGCATTGAAAGTTGAGACCATTCTTTTGGCCCAACCACTTCATTTTACAGTTACCAACCACCCTTGTCTAGGGGCTACATCTACTCCAAATTATCTGGATTTAGGAGCAGAACGAACTGATTAATAGACTGAATAGAATAAAAACATAGATATGAAGAATAACACAGATATCTAGTGAACAATATCTTCTATTGAATAATAAAATAGGCTGAAACTGTAAAACTACAAAACTGAAACACTTTCTTGAATGGTGTTAGTTATCTCCGAGAAGAGATGTGGCTACTGCACACATCTATCTGAGAAGAATAAATTAAAATGAGGCTTCTAAAGTGCTTTTTGATATTACTCATGAATTCCAAAACCCTAGACATTAAAAAATCTAACCCTAGGAGGTGAAACGTCAAAAGTCATGTGAGCCCCTATGGGTAAGTTGGTACCTCAACTTCCGGGGGTCGTAAATTTTTCATACGATATCTTTTTTAGGCACCTGATAGCCCATTGGAAAGGTATTTCAGAGAACTACACATTCTGTTGTCAAACTCTAACTCTGTTTACAATTTGTCTGTCACGAGCTAAAAAAACATTGTTTAGGCCTCCAAAACATCCTTGGAAGTACAACAAGATGTGTTAACATGAAAACATACAAAATAAGCCAGTTGGATTAGGTGAGAGGCCATTGATATCCACCTGGAATATGTGTGGGGCTTCAGATAGCCCCATAAGTGTAGAAACCACAATTACAAAGAAGAACAGAAGAACGTGTTGAAATAAAAATGGACAAGAGGAGACAGTTGGAATAGGTGGGTGGACACCAATATCCAACTAGATCAATCCTCCCCACTTAAGAAGAAATGGTATCCATTGCATTGAGTTCCCCCATCAGGTGACGAAATTTCTGCTAGATTTGGCCCCGGGTGAGCCACTTTCCTTGGTGTAGGAGTTTCCCTTCCTTGACAACGCGATAAAGTTGGATCCTTTGCTTGTGAGTGCCCTTGACCTGTGTGTCCACTATCTGATTAGTGGATGCTTGTTCCATGCAATCGGGGTTGAGCTATGTGGGTTTCAGTTGTTCTGAAATCTCCGAGGTGTCCAATAATGGTGGAAAATATGGTCGAAGGAGGTCCACATTGAACACTAGGTGCAGGCCAAGGAAGGGTGGAGTGTTGAGATCAAAAGAATTGCTTCCCACAGCATTGGTGATAGTGTAAGGCCCCTAGAGAAGTGGATAGAGCTTCCGATGGGGCCCTATGAGACACTCCTTCTGCAAATGTAACTAGACTTTATCGCCAACCTGAAACTGGTGTGGTACCCTGTGTTGATCATGGCATTGCTTGTACTTAGCATTGGATTTCTACAAAATATATTGGACCTGTTGGCAAATGTGTTGAATCCTCTCAATGAATCTGGTGGCTTTGCTGATCGTATACTAATTATGGGAAGAGTATGCCTATGTGGTGGCAAGAGGAAGTGCAACATCAATGGGTCCCAAGGGTGGGAATCCTAGACCCACCTGAAATGGGCTATGGCCGATGGAGCTATGGAGAGCCCTGTTGTAACTGTGTTGAACATAGGGAAGACTCTCATACCATGTACGCAGATTCTTAGAATTGTACATGCACAGGATGTGCACAATCATCTGATTGATGAACTATGTTTGGCCATCTGTTTGGGGGTGGAAAGTAGTGGATTTTGTGAGCTTGGTGTCCAATAGTGACTAGAGACTCGAACAAAATGTGCTAAAGAACCTATTGTATCGGTCGGAGATGATGGTCGGTGGTATCCCAATGTGGACCCACACTCATTCAAAGAATAGATTGGCAACATTTGCCACTGTGATATTCTTCTTGCAGGCTGTGAGGATGGCCATGTTAAAAAATGGATCAATGACAAAAAATACACTGTCATTTCCTTGCTTAGTGGACGAAAGGCCAGACATGTAATCCATTGATATAGATTCCCAAGGCTTCTTGAGAGTAGGAAGAGGGGTGTATAAGCCTTACTTCATGATGACTGGCTTAGCAATGGCATAGGTAGTGTAAAATCAGTTATAGTTGTTGATGTCCTGTCAAAGTTTTGGCCAATAAAAATGTTTTTGAGGAACAACCACAGTTTTCTCCATGCCAAAATGTCTTGCCATCCGACTGTAGTGGGCTTCCCAAACCAGCTTAGCTTTCTCACTTGTAGGAACACATAGATGGCCCAAGTGGCATAAGATTTCATCCTGAATGTGAAAATCGGTGAAAATCGTGCATGTAGCCAAGAGGTGATAGGTGGTGGTGAAGGATGGATATTGCTGATAAAGTTGGGGCCACTTAGATGCTTCATGTCCAAAGGAATGGAGCACAGTGGTGAGTTCAGCCACCGGAGGTCGACTAAGGCAGTCAGTGACATGATTTGAGATACATGTCTTATACTTGATGTTGATATGGAACTACTACAGGTAGGTGGACAACTTATGATGGCAACCATTCTGCAATTTCCCCTGTGTCTGTATGAACTACAGAGGCTTGTGATCAATGTGTATGATCATCTCCTTTCCCAGAAAGTAATGTTTCCATTGACAAAAGGCTTGTACAATGGAATACATTTCCTTTTCATAGGTGGGGTATTTCAGGAAAGTATCCGAGAGTGTTTCACTATGGTATGCCATCGGATGACTGTGTTGAGTGAGAACTGTGCCCAAAAAATAGTCAGATGCATAAGTCACAATATCGAATGATTGTTGTAGATTGAGCAAGGAGAGTATTGGATCTTAGCACAAGAGATGCTTCAAATCATTGAATTCTCATTGTTGTTCCTTCCCCCACATGAACTTGGCCTTGCCACCGCCCTTGGTCACCTGGCTGAGGGCCCATGCAATATGGGAGAATCCTAACACAAACCGTCAGTAGAAGTTGTCTAGTCCCAAGAAGCTCTGAAGCTTGGTCAATGTGGTCGGGGCTGGACAGTCACGAATGACTTGGATCTTAACTGGATCAACATGTAACCCATGCTCATCAACAATTTAGCCCAAGTATTGGACCTTGTGCATGCCAAAAGATCATTTTTCCAATATGGAATATATCTTGTGCTACTGTAGAGTGCTCAAAACCTATTGAATATGCCACATGTGCTCCTCCCACGTTTTGTTGAATATGAGGATGTCATCCAAATATACTTTACAAAGGAGTTGGTGAATGGTATCAATACATCACCCATCAACCTCATGAAAATGGTTGGTGCATTTGTTAAGCCAAAGGGCATGACTAGCCATTCGAAGAGACCTTATTTAGATTTGAAGGTTGTCTTCCATACATCAGTTGGTTCGATGGGAACCTGGTGGTAGCCAGACTTTAAGTCAATCTTGCTGAAGAAATTCCCCCCCTTGAGTTGGTCACGAAAGTCATCAATCCTAGGAATGGGGTACTAGTTCTTGACTGTGATTTTGTTTAAGGCTTTGTAATCAATGCAGAGTCGCCAAGTACTGTCCTTCTTTTGCACCAGTACCATTTGTCTTCCGCAAGGGGAGGATCTAGGTCTGATGTGCCCCTTCCAAATAATCTTTTGGATATGAGGCCTGGTTTTGTCATTTTCCATCAGTGAGCAATGATAGATTGGTCCATTATGTAGATGTGCATCGACGATCAGATCAATTGGATGCTTGATTTGGTAGTGTGTCGGTACCCCTATAGGTGAGGAGAATATGTCTCTGTATTCTTCCACGATCCCGTCCACTTTCTTCTACTGAAAAGAGAGGCTCTATGTAGAGGCCACAGATGTGGCAGTGACCTTCTACCTACTATGAGAATGGATCAAAAAGAAGACAAAATTCTCCGTCTGTGAGATGACCTTATTGTATTTCTTAGCAGAGATTAAAGAAATAGCAGTAGGTGATGCTACCTCTGGTATCCTGTACAATTTTCTACCCAAAGTAATAATAACACTGCGGGTCTAGAATCATACATAGCATGACGCTTCCACAAATATGGTTGTCCTAAAATAACATCACAAAATTCAAGGGGAGAAATATCACACAGTACCTCATCTTTGAAAGCCTTGATGTCATAGGAAAGACAAGATTGTTGGCTAACACGAAGATATCTTCCTTGGAGAAGCCAGCCAATGGTGTAGGATTGCGAGTGTGGTGTAATTAGTAGGTCCATCCACTTGAATACCTCTACTGAAATCAGATTCTTCTGACTACCACTATTGAAAATGAAATGAAGTGGAGCCCCCTTTACCCACATCTGCGAGTGAAAGAGGTGCTCCCCTTCCTCTGGTTCTTCTGGTTCTCTTGGCTGGACTTTGGTGGTAGAGACAGTGGCACTAGGTTCAACATCGATAATCCTCTTCCCTCCTTCGGGATTTGATTCAGAATCAAAATTGGCTTCTGACTCGGAATCCTTCAGTTCGGTCACGAGTGACTTCTTGGAGCAACATTCTTCAGTGTTGTGCCAAGGGATTTTATAGTACTCACATCATTTTCTCGTGTCCTTCTTCATCTTATCATTTCCCTTCTTGTGTTGCGGCTTGGACTGGTTGTCCTAAGGGAATCCATATCAAGTCCCTTGATGTTTGGGTTGGGGCTACCTTTGCCTTGCTTTGGGTGTGAGGGGTTTGCAAATCCAAACTCTCTCCTTTTCTTCTTAAATTTTTGCTCGATCTTGACACCGTTTCTATAAGCCATTCCCAAAGAGGTGATTTCCAGAAACTCCATTTTTGTTTGAATGTATCTATGAAAACAGTGATGGTATTTGAGCACCAGGTGACACTCAGAGTCTTTGACACCCAATTTGGTGTGCAGGGTATGGAAAATATTGGTGAAATATGGTACTTTCTGGTCTCTTTCTTGACATAGGGTGGTCCATCTAGTGCACTAGTCCTTGTAGCGTCCAACAGGATAGTATTATTCTTTAATGGAATCCCGAAAGGAATCCCATGTAGGGGCCACCACAAACATTTCAAATTCCTATATGGCCCTTTTCTCATAGTAAGTATCCCACCAGTCTTTAACATGGGGAAATATCTTGAGGAGTGCAAAAGTGATATTTTCCCTATCGAAAAAATTGTGGACCGAAAAATACCCTTCGAGCAGATTCAACCATTTATCTACAACATCCACATCTATCAGTCCTTCAAATAATGGAATATCAAAATTTACCTATACCTTGAAGGGGGTTGCATGGCCGCTTGATGAAGATTATTCTCTTGTGGGCAGCCGTCGAAGGATCTGCATGAAGTTGTCCATCATTTTGCATTTTGTTCCTTTGTCACGCGAGGGATTCCTCGATCAACATTTTAATATGATCTCCTGCTCGATCATCTTTATTTTTTTCCCCCATGGGTTTTTGTCAGGATTGTCGCGATCGATCTTGCAATGTCTCCATTGGTTCAAGTCCTAACTTCTTGTACCCAGGTCTTGTCGGGGACATGCACAAAGAAAAATAAATGAGGAGAAGACCACTCTGATACCACTGATCCGAATTTAGGAGTGAAACGAACTGATTAATAGACTAAATACAATAAACACAAAGATATGAAGAATAACACAGATATCAAATGAAGAATATCTTCTATTGAATAATAAAATAGGATAAAACTATAAAGCTACATAACTGAAACACTTGCTCGAATTGTGGTAGCTATCTCTGAGAAGAGATGTGGTTGCTATGCACATCCGTATGAGAATATATAATTACAATGAGGATCTAGAGGCCTTTTTGATATTACTCATGAATTCCAAAACCCTAGACATCCAAAACCTAACCCTAGGAGGTGAAACGTCAAAAGTCATGTGGGCCCCTATGGGTAAGTTGGTACCTCAACTTCCTGGGTTCATAAATTTTGAATAACACCTTTGTCTTAGGCACGTGATAGCCCGTTGGAAAGGTATTTCAGAGAAATACACATTCCATTTTCAAACTCTAACTTCATCTACAATTTGATTGTGGTGAGCCAATAAAACACTGTTTAGGCCTCGAAAACAGTCCTGGAAGTACAACAAGATGTGCTGACATGAAAACATACAAAATAATCCAGTTGGATTAGGTGAGAGGCCACCAATATCCTCTTGGAAGATGTGTGGGGCTTCAGATAGCCCCAGAAGTGTAGAACCCACAATTACAAAGAAGTACAGAAGAACATGATTAACTAAAAATGAACAAGAGGAGCCAGTTGGAATAGGTGGGTGGCCACCAATAGCCAACTGGATCACTGACATAAACTTTGAGTGTCCAAAACGTATCTCCCACATAAATGGTTGAACATCAGATGCAAGTAAATTTCTATTACTGTCATGAAAATTATTCCCCAGTCCATAAATGTCGTGATAAAAAGTTCTTCCAAATTGATGTGTCAGCTTCCACATCCTCCTAGGACATACTATTAGATGAGGCCATTGACCTAGAGGACACACCGCCCATGTATCCCATCCCAGATCTAGTCACACCTCCTGTGTAATTGGAGGAACCTATCATCTCTCTCCATGCTATCGTGGGTATTTCTACTCTACATACATTAAAAATCAAGGGCTACATCAAACATAGGTCAATCGTGGTGTTGATTGATAGTGATAACACCCATACTTTTATTCATCGTTGGGTCACCGAGGATGTCAATTTCTTTGTCATACCAATTTCTAATTTTCAAATCCTCATTCCTAATGGGGGTATAATGAAATTTGGGGGCTTCTATGAGAATGTCAAACTCCAAATGGGCGATTATCACTCGAAAAATCACATGTTCTCCATTACCATGGGTGGTTGTGATATTTTCTTGGGAGTTGAATGGATTCACACCTTGGGACCAATTACCATGGATTATCAAGACTTATATATGATATTTACTCAGTATGCTCACACATATACCCTTAAATTCCTATAATTTGGCTCCTCATAAATGATCAGCACTCACCAAATGGAGAAACTCCTGAAGAAAGGCCACCATGGTCTAATTGCTCAACTTAATGTCATACATGTATAATATCAATCATCCCCCGTAGTACATATTGATCTACAACTAGTCTTGGATAAGAACCACAGGGTCTTTGAGACACCCACATACCTACCCCTCTGCAGGGGTGAGCATGATCATCGCATCCCTCTCCTCCTAGGAAGTCATCCCCCCAATGTACTTCCCTACAAGTATCCATTTGTTCAAAAAATGAAATAGAAAAAATAGTGTAGGAATTACTAGAGGTTGGGGTAATTCAACCAAGTACAAGCCCGTATTCATCCCCTATTGTAATGGCCTTGAAAAAGGAAGGATTGTGGCACATGTTCCATATTTTTGTGCCCTTAATAAATTGACCATTAAGGATAATTTTCCCATTCATGTCATTGATGATCTATTGGGTGAAATCCAGGGTTCTTGTTTCTTCACAAAACTCGACCTTTGCTCCATATATCAGTAGATTTGGATGAATGAAGCAGATATTACCAGGACTTCTTTCCGAACTCATGAAGAGCATTATGAATTCTTAGTAATTTATTTTCTCCTTTGCAATGCTCCATCTACCTTCCAAAGTCTCATGAATAAACTCTTGAAGCCCTACCTTCGGAAGTTTGTTTTGGTTTTCTTTGATGACATCCTCATTTACAACCGCATTTGTGATGACCATCTACACCATGTGGAAAAAATACTTCAATTGTTATAGGATAATCAATTTTTTGTCAAAAAATCCAAGTGTGGGTTTGGATCCAGTGAGGTCAAATACTTGGGACACATTGTGGGCCATGAGGGGGTACGGGTGGACCCCAAAAATATTCAAGCCATGTAGGAGTGGTCGCGACCCATGACCTTGAAGCACCTTCGGGGTTTCTTAGGCATCACTAGATATTACCATAAATGTTTCCACCATTATGGAAAAATTGCCAATCCATTGACTGAACTCCTAAAAAATAATGAATTTTATTGGACACAAGCAACAGAGTAGAAATTCACAGACTTAAAGCATGCCGTGTGCATTACCCCAGTCTCAGTAGCCCTTGAATTCAACAAAAAATTTGTGGTGGAATCAGATGCTTCAGGTACTGGTATTGGCGCAGTTCTCACACAAGATGATAGACCTATTTATTTCACCAGCCAAGCTTTGAATGGTTACAATTTAGGAAAATCCACACATAAAAAGGAAATTATGGCCATTCTCTGTGCAATTCACACTTGGCAACGATATCTATTGGGATGTCGTTTTAAGATAAAAAAAAGATCGCCATAGTTTGAATTATTTCCAAAAGAAGAGGTTATCCTCCCAAGAATAGAACAAGTGGTTGAACAAAAGCTGGGCTATGATTATGATATCATATATAAAAAAGGAAAATACAATGTAGTGGCAGATGCATTGTCAAGACAATATGAGGATAAAGTTTCCCTCTTTTCCTTATCATTACCAATTCCTAATTGGATTGGGGAAGTTCGAAAAGAGTGGTTCACCCACCCCACTCTATCACAGGCAATTCATCATCTTCAAAATGACCCTAACCTGTGCACCGACTACACCTGGAAAGACAATATCCTTTGATATAAGGAGTTCTTAGTTATGTCTCCTACTTTAGCACTCAAGCCTTGGATCTTAAATTATTTGCACTCATATACTATCATTGGTCACTCAGGATTCCAAAAGACATATGCTCATGCTCACCATATTTTTGGTGGGAAGGCATGGAGAAGGATATCCTTACCTTTGTCACCGAATGTGATCTTTTCCAACACAATAAAGGTGAAATAGTCAAGACACTAGGAGCTCTCCAACCAATACCCATTCCAACTTCCATATGGAATGACATTGATCCAGATTATTTTTGGCACGAAATGAGAGCAGAGATATAACACAGAAATATATAGAGATATTTCAAGAGAGCCAATCATATAAAAAATATATAAATAAAAAAAATAGATACAATAATACACAATTTATATTAATGAGTGAAATGTACAAAACTGTAGAAATACAGAGTGAAAGACTCGCTAGAATGGTGTCATCTTATCTCTAAGAAGATATGTGAAGACTAATCACATTCAAAATCATATGATTTACAATGAGTCTCTAAAGGCCTTTTTAACATAAATAAAATCCAAAACCCTAACCCCGAAAGATGAAAATCCAATAGTTTTGTGGACCCCATTTTGGGTAGTTTTGTGTATCAACTTCCTCAGGGCATAACTTTGGCATACGATCTCTTTTTGGGGCACATGATAGCTCTTTGGAAATGTACCATTGAGGAGATTCATTTTGGGGGATAAATGAGAGCCTTTGTGTATCGTTGAGGTGCTCAATCCTGAAAAACCTTCATTTAGGCCCTCAAAATGGCCCCAAAAGTTTAGGAACCGAAAAACTACTAAAAATAGTAAATTTCCAAAAGACTGTTTGGATCTAGTTGGAATAGGTGGGTGGCCACCAATATCCACCTGGATCAATCCTCCCTCCTTAGGAAGAAATTGTCTCCATTGCGTTGAGTTCCCTGGGAAGAGGGAAAAGCGTTTGTTGAATCTGCATCTTGATGAGTTGCTTGCCTTTCTGGAGAAGTTGCGCTGCTTATCTTGTTGAAGGTTGTCATGAACCTGTGGCTGGAAGGGTTGGACCTTTCTAAAAAGTATAGATACATGAGATGACTGTGTGCAGAAAAAATCCTTGCGCTTTGCTTTAATCTTGTCGACCTGTTTCTGCTAAAGAGAAGGTGCTTGGACTGAGGCTGCAATGGTTGCAGTTTTCTTATGTTCACCTTTTGAACATACTGTGAAGACACTAAATTTTGTAGTATGAGATGCTACCTTGCAGCACTGTTTATGTGGGACAGTAGTTGGAACTACCTCTGGTATCCTGTAGATATGACCCCCCAGAGTAACAATGATACTATGGGGTCGAGACTCATAAATAGCATGATTCTTCCACATATAAGGTTTGCCAAAAAATAACATCACAGACATCCAGTGGGGAAACATCACATAATACCTCATCCTTGAAGGGTTGGATGCCATATGACAATCGACACTACTGGGTTGTTGCGGGTGTGGTGTTTTCAACAATCCCAATTGTTTGATGACCTGTGTTGAGATGAGGTTCTTATGGCTTCCGCTATCAAAAATAAAATGCAACGGGGTCCCCTTCACCCGCATATATGAATTAAAAAGGTGCTCCTCCTCTTCAGGATCTCTTGGTTCTTCTAGTTGAATTGTTGCGGTCACGACAGTAACAATGGGGATTTCATTGATGATCTGTCTTTTTCCATTATTTTTTGAATCAAATTTTGAATCAGGGTTTGGCTCCTTGTCTTTGATATCGACCACCAATGATTTTTTTGAGTGAAAATAATTGGTCTTGTTCTCGGGGATTTTGTTGAAATCACACCACTTTCTATTGTCCTTCTTTTTATTTTCATTACCCTTATTTTCCCGTTGCTTGGACTGGTTGTCGGAAGGTTGTTTGTTAGGATCATCTTTATCATGCTTTGGTTGTTGTGCATTTGCGGAACTGGACTCCCATTTGTTCTAGTGCTTAAATTTCTGCTTGAATTTAGCAACATATTGATAAGCAACACCCAGTGATGAGATGTCCAGAAAATCCATTTCATCTTGGATGTATCTATGTAGAGCCCCACAGTATTTCAAAACCAAATGTCACTCAAAGTCTTTGATACCCATCTTGGTGTATAAGGTATATAAGGTATTGGTTAACTCTGTCACTACTTGGCTCCTCTCTTTTCGTAGTGTGATCCATCTCATGTACTGGTCATCATAGTTTCCAACATGGTAATATTGTTCCTTGACCACATCCACAAAAAAATCCCAAGTGGTCTTGGCCCCATATATTCCAAAATTATCTTTGGAAATTTTCTCCTAGTAAGTTTCCCACCGATGTTTGACATGGGGGAGATCCTTAAGGAGTGTGAAAGTGATCTTTTCCCTATCAGAGAAATTATGAATAGAGAAATAACCTTCTAGAATATTTAACCATTTTTCTAGGGCATCTTCATCTATCTGTCATTCAAATATGGGAATATCAAAATTAATTTGTACCTTGAAAGGAAATGTGCTTCCAAAGTGGCTTCTTGATGAATATGTTCCCGTTGTTATCAACAGGCATTGAAGGATGTGGGAAAAATTCTCCATCATTTCGTCCCTATGTCGAGTGAGAGATTGCCCAAGCAACATATTAATATAATCTTTTTCTCCATCATTTTTCTTTTATTCCACCATAAAGGGTTTCTTGCACGTGCGAGAGTAATTTTCCTCAAGAGAGACAAGCTCGATACCCAAATTTCTATACTCAGACCTCATTGGGGACATGCACAAAATAATGATCAAGAGAAACCTGCTTTGATACCACTGATCCAGATTATTTTCGGCATGAAATGAGAGTGAAGATATAACACAAAAATATACATAGATATTGCAAGAGAGCCAATAATATAACAAAGATATATCAGAGATATAACCATAAATATAGAGATACAATAAACACATTTTTTATTAATGAGTGAAATGTATAAAACTGTAGAAATACGGAGAGAAAGACTCGCTAGAAAGGTGGCAGCTTGTCTCTAAGAAGAGATGTGATGGCTACTCACATTTTCAAGAAGATGATTTAAAATGAGCCTCTAAAGGAATTTTTAACATAAATAAAATCCAAAACCCTAACCCCAGAAGATGAAAAGCCAACAGTTTTGTGGACCCCATTTTTGGTAGTTTGGTGTATCAACTTCTTGGGGGCATAACTTTGGCATACGATCTCTGTTTGGGGGGGAATTTATCATAGAGGAGATTGATTTTGGGGGATAAATCAAAGCCTTTCTCCATAATTTAGGTTCTTGATCTTGAAAAACCTTCTTTTAGGCCCTCAAAATGGCCCTGGAAGTTTAGGAACCGAAAAAATACTAAAAATAGTAAATTGTCAAAAGACTGTTTGGAGCTAGTTGGAATAGGTGGGTGGCCACCAATATCCATGTGTGTCATACATCTCCATGGAATTTTTTGTGGGCCTTCCAAAAGAGGGAAACAATTAAGTCATCATGGTCGTGGTAGATTGCCTCTCAAAGTATGCACATTTTTGTTCCTTACCACACCCTTTTATGCCCACTATGGTAGCACAAGTTTTCATTGATCATATTTTCAAACTGCATAGCAAGCCAACATCGATTGTGTCTGATCATGACCCAACTTTCACCAACACATTTTGATAAGAATTGTTTAAATTACAAGGCATTCAATTGAAAATGAGCACAACATACCACCCCCAGAAGGATGGCCAAACAGAAGTTGTCAATAAAGTTTTAGAAACCTACTTTCCCTATTTTACCTCAAACAAACAATATCAGTGGGTGCAATGGTTATCCTTAGAATAACGGTGGTACAACACTTCCTATCATACAACAACCAAACTGACACCATATGAAACGATTTATGGACAACAACCACCTACAGTAAATTCCTATCTCCTAGTCACATCCAAGGTCTAGGATACTGATAAGTTACTGCAAGGTAGAGAAGCTACCCTCATGAATTTGAAGGATAACCTCCACATGGACCAAAACAATATGAAGAAACAGGTTTACCAACAACATTCCAAACAGGCTTTCCATGAAGATGATCAGGTGTTTCTCCACCTCCAATATTACAATAAAACCTCCCTCAAATCCCATGGCCACCACAAGTTGGCACCTGAATTTTATGGCCCCTATCATATTATCAAATGTATTGGTCTAGTTTCCTACAAACTGGCACTTCCAGCTACCTCCAAAATACATCTGGTGTTCCATGTTTCCCGTTTGAAGATAGTGGTGGGTCAGAATTGTAGGGTTAAAACCATCATGTATTAATTATATGAAGAGGGATTCATTTGGATACAATCATAATCTATCCTAAACATCTGTGAGCGTCACTTGTGTGGTCAAACTATCAAATAAGTAATGATCAAGTGGAAGAACATGTCTCCAGAAGATGAAACTTGGGAACCAACGACCATACTGCAATAGTTTCCACATCTTCATCCTTGAGGACAAGGTTTCTTTTGAAGGGGGAGAGCATGTTAGGATCTGATCCTAACCTCTCTTAGTTATTTATTAGTTAGCATGACATATATTTTCCATGTAATAAAGGCCGACATTAGTTAATAAGGCCCATTAAATAAATGTGAACAAGTCAATGTAAGAAGACCTAATAGAAGCTTCCGCTTCTAGATAGATCTTTCTCTAGAATGTTTTTTAGAAGATAGAGTTAGTAAAAATAAAAGTAGGAGGTATGAGAAAGCTATCTGGAGAAATTAGTGTAATAGAGCTCTACTATGCTGGAGTTTTCCCCCTCAAAGAGCCAAGTGAACATTGTTTTCTTGAATAAATGTATTATTTCTAGTATTATTTATGGTATTGTTGTCTCAATATTTTTTTCTTCCCTTGATAATTGTTAAATATTCTAGTTTCTACATAATATATTACATCTGGTACATTACATACTTGATATTTCCATCCTATGACGTGACAATTATAAATATTTAGAGAATAAATTATAGATATTACTCATATCTATTGTTGAAAGAAACAAAATTGCAAACACAATAGACAATATGAAACATAATATTATACTTTTACTAATATGGAATATCTTTATATAGTACTTTGTATCCCCTAAGAAATTCTAGAAAAGGAACTTTCTAGTAAGTGAAACACTCTGGTAAGCCTTCTTACCATAATTGTTCGCACTATTACATGGGCCTTATTTACTAGTCATGGCCTCCATACATAGAAATACATATTAATCTATCTACATAGGGGGAACGAGAAGTTAGGTCCCTAAAATTCCCTCACCCTTAAAAAAAACCTTTTCCTCAAGGATGGAGATGTGGAAAGTGTTTCAAAATGGCTGGTAGTTCCCATGTAGCATCCTTTGTTTGTGTATCATTCCATTGTATTAAAACTTCCTGGATAATATGTTGGCATAGAGAATTCTCTTGTTTGTGAATGGGGACCTTTAGTTGCAACCAAATGGAACCTTCTTCATCTAATTCAGGAAGACTAGTTTGAACACGACAATTGGATCCAACCACATTCTTTAAGAAAGATACATGAAATATGGGATGGATTGTAGAATGGATTGGAATTTCTAGTTTGTAAGGCATTTCCCCAACATGTTTAAGGATCTTTTAGGGGCCACCAAAATTTTCAGAATTTTTTTGGTGGTGGTATTATTTGAAGGAGGTCTGCTTATACAACTATGGACATGGGAACACCTAATCCCCTTCTTCAAAATGAAATTTAGATCAATGTTGATCAACCTATTGCTTCATATAATTCTAATCCATGTCTAGATTATCTTTTAGAGTGTGGAGAATGTTGTCCTTATCTATAAGGTTTTTGTCAACCTCTTGTACCTTGGATACATCTGGTAAGTAAGATAATATTGATTGGGGATTTTGGCCATAGACCGCCTTAAATGGGGTCATGCAAGTGGCACCATGATAAGTTGTATTATACCACCATTTTTTTAGCGGTAACCATTTAACCCATTGGGACTATTTTTCATAAGTAAAGCACCACAAATATGCTTCCAAAAACTTGTTGATCACTTCAGTTTGACCATTAGTCTAGGGGTGATAAGTAGTGCTAATAAATTGAGTTCTATAGAACCTACACAATTGTTTCCATAAGTTTCTAGTGAAAGTGACATCACGGTCCATGATAATAGATTGTGGCATACCATGTAGTTTGAAGATGTTATCCATGAAGACTTGAGAAACCATGGAATCTTTAAAGGAGTGTCAGAGAGAAAAAAAATAAGCATATTTGGAAAGGAAATCAACCACAACCATGATGAGAGATTCATATCCAAATTTGGGTAACCCCAAAATGAATTCCATAGAAATGTTTGTCCATGCAATAGGTGGAATAGTTAAAGGTTGTAGTGCACTTGGATTTTTCACTGTTTCTCCCTTGTATCATTGACAAAGATTACATTAAGCCACAAAAGTGTGGATGTACTTCTTCATTCCTTCCAAGAAGAAGGAAGGTTTTATCTGTTCATATGTTATATAAAATCTAGAAGGACCCATTGTTCTTGATGCATGGATTTTAGATAGAACAATTGATATAAATTGGATTGCTTGATCAAATACATACACCCTTTTTAGCGAATATTGTCATTGTGTCAAGTGTAACCCAGAGATGAATGAGAATCATGTTGAAATTTTTGGATCAAGGTGAAAATATTGGGATATGTGAACCATTCATTGTAGACTTCATTCACCTGATTGGATACAATGAAGGAAAGTGAAAAGAGGGACCCTTCCTCTTCATATTTTCTAAAGAAAGAATTGACTACCACATTCTCCTTTCTCATTTCTATTGTTCAATGGAAAATTATTTGAGGCTACGATGATTAGTTTTCATCTAGATTTTTTTCCCAAGCAAGTAGGGACACTAGATATCCATAGCGTGAAAAATGGTCATCATTTATTTTTCATAGGTGGATTTTCCCAAGTGTCACTCACAAATTTGTTTACTAGTAAAGACCAATGGTCTACCTTCTTACATGATAATTGAACCTATGAATTTTCCCAAGGCATCACATTCCAAAAAATAATTATTAGTGGAATCAGGTAGAGAAAGTATTGGGGTTGTACACATAGCATCCTTTAAATCCTTTAAGGCTTGATTTTTGGTTGCATTCCACCTAAAATCATTTTTCTTAAGTAAGGAAATGAGGGGGCCCAACCCTTAATTTCTTCAATTTTCTTTGTGTCCACTCGTATACCATACTTACTGACAATATGAGCCAAATATTCTACTTCTAAGACACGAAAGACTCATTGGACCTTTTGATAAAGAGTTGATAATGAGAAATAAGTTGTAAGACCTATTCTACAAGGGTAACATGGGTGTGCCAAGTTTTACTGTAGATCAGTATGTCAACAAAAAAGGCAAGGAAAAAATGATGTATAAAGGGTTGAAAGATGTGACATGAGACTCTATAAGGTGGATGGTGCATTACAAAGACCAAAGGGAATCACCAAGAACTCATAATGGCCTTCATGAGTTGATTTTTTGGGGGGGGGAATATCAACCTCCTTCATATGAATTTGGTGATATCCTAAATGAAGATCAAGTTTAGTAAAACAATTGATCACCTTTAAGTTAATCCAGAAGGTCATCGATTAATGGAATGGGAAACTTATCCTTGATGTTGATTATGTTGGGAGCATGAAAAATCAGCACACATGTGCCAAGTGCCTTCTTTTTTTAGTACCATGAATAAAAATGATGAATAAGGATTGGTACTAGGACAGATGATACATGTAGATAACAAATCTTGAACAATATTTTCAATTTCATTTTTTTGAACAAATGGGTGGAAATAAGGGTAGACATTAGGTGGGAGGCTACTAAGTATGAGTGGAATAGAATGATCGTGTGCACCACAAGAGGGTGGGAGGCCTTAAGGTGTTCCAAAAACTAATTGGTGTTTGTATAAGACTAACTACATGTCAGGATGGACAGGTTGAGAAGGGGTATCAAAGGCTTGAATGGCATGGAAGAGGGAGATAATTCCATAATGCCCTTTTTAAAGTATTTTTTTCATATAGTGTGAGATGATGATCTCAGGAGAACTGGTTGTGATTCCTTGGAAAGTGTAGTGGTACCCTGCATGCTGGAAGATCATGTATAACTCCCTAAAATACATGGTGATGGGGCCTAGTGTGCATAATGATTTAGCACCCAAAAAACTGTCACAACCAGTCATTTTGATCGAAAACATGTGGGTTTCAAATAATAATCACCAATTTGAAGGAACCCATTTTCACAATGACCTCCACAGTTCATGGAACCTCCATTAGCAATCAGGATCTGGAAATTGTTCACCACATGGATAGAAAAATGTGTCTCTTGAGTGACCTAGTGATGAATAAAGTTATCGGTGATACCATTGGGTGGGTGGAAGCTAATGATGGTCTCTGATGCATTAGTGGCAATGAAAACATGGGAAAACAAAAATCTATTAACTTGGATGGATTATTCAAGGTACTTTTACAATGAACGTGAATATGGTGTAAAAATATGAAATGTAGGAAATTAAATCAACTTTCAGAATATATAATTTGTATTTATAGAATTTGTGAATAACTATGTGAAATTTGAGTTTTTTAACAATGGTGTGTTATTTTTCAAAAAAAATATAATGTATATGTTTTCGTTAGTGCATGTGTTGAGTACCTTAATGATGGAATTTCCTTTAAAAAAATTATATAATTGTAGAAAACCCAATGTTATAGTGCGGGGTATTTTTTCAAAATTTATAATATATATATATATATATATATATATATATATATATATATATTAAAATTATGTAAGTTGTTATATCCTTGAAACTAAAACACCTTGTGTTAGAGTAGGACAAGAACGTATTAACATTATCAAACAACTTTTTCATTTATTTTTAGATTGTAGATATCAATCTCTTCTAGTGTTGTGTATAAATTATTTTAAAAATGGTTAAGTTGACAAAACGTTATAACACAAATAAAAGAGGCGTGTATTTTAGGATT